>JACJUM010003174.1:2218072-2297631 GCA_020976665.1 Heortia vitessoides
ATATATATATATATATAATTACAGAGCAATATAAAGGCAAATTCTCTCACCTCTCACAACTTAAACAACCTCCAAAAAAAATGTATTTCGCACCGACATCGCACCTCTATATTTATGAGACAACTTATAAAGAATATGTCGTTTATGAATTCCGAAAATGTTATGAATTTTAAGTGTTGCTTTCGTGTCTGTACATGAATGGGATTCCTAGAAATGTCTTATTGGATATGATTTGCTGATAGATAACATGTCGTATTGGTAACAGTCTTTTGTTTGTAGTAAGTAGTAAGCTGATAGTAAGTGCCTCCGCACCCTATTGATGCCGGAATCATCACAGGGATATCACTCACACATCGCCAACTTTCTGACTTTAAGATATCATATCATATTACTCATTAATTTCACTGCTTTAATTGTTCAAACCAGATCACAGCAATGCGAACACAGCTGTTTGGCGGTAGAAATAGGTGTGGTATACAATCAGTGGTCGTGAGGTACCGTCAGAGTAGACTAGTACCTCCCTTGTATCAGGTGTCGTGAGAGTCGACTATGGGACCACAACCGACACATGGCGGTATATCTATCCGAGTCGGTGTAGCTCGCAAGTCAAGGTCCAGGGATGGGCAGCAGCATCCCCATCGTGATAGCTGCGCTCTGCAATTGCCGGCACGCTTGCCCAGCGCGGCAATTAAGGGCTAAATTTCCCCTTTCTTGGGGAGGTCTATGTCCAGCTGTGGATTTACAATGGCTGATATGATGATAATGATACAATCAGTGATACGCTTGTTTACCGTTGTGGTTTGTGGTAATACAAATTTATTTAATCTTTGCATACAATTGAATACGCTTTATATTTTACGCCAGTTAAGACCTCATTTCATATCGAATTATGCGCCTTTAAAGATAACTAACAACTCTCCGAGGTTTGACACGCGTAATATCCCTTCAAGTAAAAATATAGAGATGAAATATCGCTTATGCTACTCACTGATAATATAATTTCTTTTCAGTGAAAAAGATTTCAATATAAATCTAGTAGTTTTTGAGTTTATTAGGTACAAACGTACATAAATATAAATGCCATTTATATACATCCATTTTAGCCTATGTTACTCAAGCAGAATGAAGGTTTCTATTGACAAAGATTAACCGAAGTTCCGTAGTGTTTGAGTATAATTCGTTATAAAGAAAATTGCAAAACATTCTCTTTGTAATATTAGTATAGATTTGTATGTTTATAATTTGATTGATTAATAGAATTAATTTAATAAAATAAAATTTGATAGTCCTGTTTTATATACCTTTCCCCACCGCGCGACGATAACAATAATAAATTACACAGAAATCTAATAAAATTTAAACACAAAAACTCCGACATAACAGCGTACATTCATAGCGCTATTAAAGGAGACTTCCGAAAGAAATATCGGATTCAGCAACACAATATGAAGCCATAACTTCCATACGATTTATTAAATTTGACGTCCAACTACGCCCACTTTCCCCTAATGCGTTACAGTACAAATCTTCGACTATTATGTTAACCCTACCATTCGCCGGCTCACTCTAATCAGAACAATTGATGAGAGATAGAGGATAACCCCCAAAGAAATAATGTTGTCAACGAATTTGCTCGACTAGACTTTTATCGCAAAATTATACAAAAACACTTCCTCCGATCGAGTCTTTGTTAGATAATGGATTGAATTATAGCTTTATTCTTCGTTGTTGTGCGTGTGATAGACGGTGAATCACAAATAATTATTTAAATTCGTGCCCCTTCTTAAAATAACATTGCTAACATTTAATCCATTGATTACAATAAAATTTAACTAGAGGAAGACTATAAAGATCGTCTGCAGGGATCTTACTTTCACCTATTTCTACCACCAAATAGCAATGTTCGCATTGTTGCGTTCCGGTTTGAAGGGTGTGAGAGGCAGTGAAATGACTAGGTAATGTGACATAATACTTTCAAATCACAAAGTGAAACTAGCAAGTGTAAACAAAGCTAGTGATATCACGAACGTCTATTGGGTGCGGTGATCGACCTGGTCTTATAGCAACAAACATTAGAAACGAGAAAAAATATTCCGTAAACTTTATCGGCGAAACTAATGGAATAATCTGTCGGTTCCGGTACAAGAGATATACTATTCATACATATAGATAAAAAGTCCAATAATCGATATAGATGTCCCAAAGACAAAGAGGATTTGCTCATTACTGCCGTGCTGGGCAGCGGTGGTAGCCAACGCAACGATAGCATTCTAATGTACAAGCTGCGCTGTATAGAATGGATATACCGCCATCTGTCAGTTCCAGTACTTCAGTAGCTTACGATCACAGAGTACAATTATAGGTACAATTATACTCTGTGGTACCCCACGGCTTTCACGAGGCTTTCTTGTCTTGTCTGCTGTTCAGAGCGCCAATCTCAATCAATAATGATTTAATATATTAATCACGTGTGGTACCGACAAAGTATAATAGTACCTTCCTATGTACCAGGTGTCGTAAGAGGCGACTGAGCTACCAGAACCGATGGAGGGTGCTATATCTGTCCGAAACAGTGTAGCTCAAATGTACAGGACGGGGCAGCAGCATCCCTGTCGCGAAAGCTGCGTTCTGCGCTTGCCAACACGCATGCCCAGCGCAGCAATTATGGGTTAAATACCCTCGTCATTAGCCTTTTTCCCGCAGTGACTTGTAATGACTGTTATGATAATAATTATGAAGATATTAATCACGTACTACAAATATAAATACCTATAAATACATGAATCCAGAATAACTTAGCCCGGCAACTTTGAACCACCAAAGTTATCTATACATTCATTGGGGACTCCAAAGACAAAGTACAAAACACGATTACCCTGATTCAAAGATAAGTATCAACATCCAATGAGACCACTTACACAACCGCCAAGATAACCCTAACCACAATGAAGATAAGGGTTGCAAACATCTTCAGATTTAAGATAGGAATCCATTACTTTATACAAACATTATCGCCTCGCTTCGCGTCGATTAAAGTTTCCTATCTACATCTTTGGTAAATCTTAGATCATCATATATATATATTATTATTTACATGACGGGCTCGATGGCGCAGATAGTAGTAATCCTGTCCGGTGCGCCCAAGATCACGGATTCGATCCCCTTCAAGACAAATATTTATTAATGATATTTATGTTTGTTCTGTGTCTGGGTGCTTAATATAGTATTAATATTTGATAATATTAGTCGTCTGATATCTGTAATGAGCTTTAAGCAACTTATCTCGGAATCAGGCCAACCTGTATATAAAATACTGTATGAATTATTATTATTATTCTATTATCATACAGATTAAACGATGGAAATATAAAAATAACAGCTTTACACTATGGTTATAGCCGAACGCAACTTTAACAAATTTTAACAACTATACAAAATTACATAAATAATTATTTAAATAAAGTCAAAAAACTCCAATTATTTTATTTTAAATCAAAGGTCTGTTCCACAACCAGCTCATAATTTCTCAACATCATAAAACTAAAGACGGACCCGATAGTACAGATGGTCAGTCATCCTGTCTTGTGCGCCAAAGATCGTGGGTTCAATCCTCACCCGAGACAAATATTTATATGATGATATTTATGTTTGTTGTGCGTCTGGGTGTTAACTATAAGTTGTATATTTGTGATTCCTATGTTGTCTGATGTCCGTAACACAAGTGCTTCAAGCGACTTATTATGGAATCAAGTCAATGTATGAGATGTTGCGAAAATTTATTTATTAAATCTACACTTAACATTATAAAGAGAAATGTTTGTATTTTCGTGTATATGTTTTGTAATAAATAAACTCAGACACTAGGTTGTCTGCTGGTTTCAAGAGTCTAGGTTTCTGGTTGGTAGAAAAGATTAAAACTTATGTGACGTAATCGTTGGTGTAAAAACAGTTACACTAAATCGTCTTTCGTCGCATGCGCTGCGGAAACTATTAATGATATAACAAAAGTTTTATTTAAAATATTGAAAAACATATTTATATCTACAAAAGACTTGCGATATTGCATGTCCAACTATTATCGGTATGTCACGTTAACAATTTTTTACGTTTGTAAAATTGTAATAAAGTATATATTTGTAATTATGAACGGTTACAAGACGCGTTTTCTTTAACGTTTACAATTTTAAGTGGTACTCTTGTAACTGTTTGCCTCAAGGTAACCAAAATGTCAAACAAAACAATTTAAATATAGAATCAAACGCGTTTTATAGACGTTAAATATTATTTTGTCATAAGTTGGTACTAAATAATAGGAAACGACATAAAATTCGTGATAAAGTGATCATACAGGGTTAAACAATGAGGCGTCAACGTCATTGAAATTCGGCAGATATAATATTAATATCTTAAATTATGTGTAAAACCTGCCTTATTCGATCATAAGCATGCAAAGATTTGATTACAAATTGCTTTAAAAACATCAAATATTCTTCATAATAAAATAATTTGTATGTTAATGTTTTCTCAATAATTTTAGATCAAATACGATATAATACCATTGGCTCACCCTGACTTTGTTCACCTAAAATATAACAAGTGACAGGTTTATTGAACTCACGAACAAACTGACATTTCAGTCTCTTTTCATATTCATATCAGCAGTTGTACGTCCACTGCTGGATCTAGGCCTCCCTAAAGGAAAGGGGTAAAGTTTTCCATTATTAACTATTGTCTTTACTTATTGCTAATTCAGTGTTTATTTAGTACTAATATGACAAAAATTTGTCCCTTTACTAACTTGAGAATACATTTAGTTTTTTGAGAGGATTCTTAGTTTGTTAAATATACAATAAGAGCGTTTGAATGTATACTAATATTATAAAGCTAAAGGGTTGGTTTGTTTGAACGCACTAATCTCAGGAACCTCTGGTCCGATTTGAAAAATTATTTCTGTGTTGGATAGCCCATTTATCAGAAAAGGCTATACCTATGAAAATCACTATTTCACGTGGACGTAGTAGTGGGCACTTCTAGAACAGAATCACAACAGATTAAAAATAAATAAAATCTCCTGTATCATATGCGAGCGTTACTTTTTAAACGCCTAATCGAGTGAATTAAAGCGGGCGAAAGTAAAATTTAAAAGTTAAATAAACTGTGTGTTTTTAAACTGTTAAAAAGTAGTTTCTTTATTGATAGGAAGATGTTTGCATAAAGCCTTTTTTGACGCTCCTGAGAAACATCACAGCGTGTAGACAGCGTGTACACCTTAAAAAGTTGTAAGCTACTCTATTCTAAAACTGTTTTATTAATTGTTTAAGGCATTTTCATGCAATTTATTGCCAGGGAAACCAATTTAATCAAATCAAAAAAAAATTACACTGGAACTCATACAGAGATGAAAGAAAGTCCGCCTTGGTACCTAAATCTCATCTATTTTTACTACCAAATAGCAATGTTCGGATACTTGAAGTGTGACAGAGATGTTTCAAGTCAAAAAGTTGACAACGTGATAGTGATATCTTTGTGATATTACGAGTGTTTATAGGCTGCAGTGACGCTTGCTATCATGTGGACTGTATGCCTGTGTGTCAAAAATAGGTTAAAAATGCTGTAATATTGATTGAACTAGTATATACTATCCTATTACTACTGGTATGTATTAATTATATTTCAAGTCCAGTTCTCACGAAAACGTGCGATACCGTAAAAATTGTAGGTACATATTATTAAGGGATATTTAAGCTTTCTATCGTTGAAATAATTATTGATAATTTTGCCATACTTTCAAAGCTTATCGAAGAATAAATTAGATGGAGACTCCATTCCCCTCGATTATCCCATGTGGTAGGAAACAGACAGTCAAATTTATTGTCCATATACATTCATTATTATCACATCATAAAAGGTCCACTGTTGAACATAGGCCTTCCCAAGATAGGAGTATTTTTGCCCATAAATGCCGCACAGGTGCCGCAATTATGGGCAAAAATGCCGTGGTGGCAACATGTGGCGTGGATGCTGCTGTTCTTCCCCACCATGTAGTATTAAAGCTGCGCATCTGCCGGATCCGGTACCTCAGTCGCCTTTTACGAGATCTGGTACAGAAATAGGTACTAAACTACTCCACCGGTACCCCACGGCTTTCCATTTACCCAAACATTACAGCTACTGAATTTACCTTCACACAAAAAAACGATTAAATCTCGCTCGCTCCGGACTCGAATTAATGTTAATAGGTCGGTACATTAAATGTTCTTCGTTTCGTTTTAATACAAAATTATCAAATTAAATTAAAAGCATGAAAAAGCAGCTACCGATCCCGGCAGTAAACGGCCTTCATTAAAGTTATGGCGTCAATAACACTCCCCGGGAGAACAAGAACTCAACAATCAGAAATTAATTCAACTTTCGCCCATAAGCCGTCTAGAGACTTGAAATATTTTAACAAAACAAGATTGAGAAACTATTAAAATATAACACAAATTGGAATAGATAAAACTCAATTAATATTCATGGATATAAAGCTAATATAATATTCAAAAGGAATAGAAATAAGACAGAATATTACAGATAGCCGCGCTCTTTATTGAGTTGCGATCGAATGGACTGGTTAATTTATCCAGTTTAAATGTTGTGCTGCGGGGTAACGGAACAGTAGAACAGTACCTCCCCCTGTACCCGTCGTAAAAGATGCTAGTACAACCGTCAGATGGCGATATATCCGACCGGAACAGTGGAGCTCGAATGCATACGGTGGCGAAAGCTATGCTCTGCGATTACCTACCAACACGCTTGCCCAGAGCGGCAATTATGGACACAAAACCTCCTTTCTATGCCTATGTCCAGCAGTGGACTTCTAATGGCGTGTATGGTGGTGGCTGGATGATGATATCTATTATACTCATTTTTAGCGGTAGATGACAATCAAGCCGTGGTCCAACTTTAAATATACATATAACTAGCTGTGACCACGACTTCGTCCGCGTGTATAGTGACTTTATGTGAGTTAACCTCAAGAGAAAGAAATATGTGATGGCGGAAATTATTTTCGCGTTACTTTAACCGTTTACGCAGCGTACTTTAGCCCTCCTCTATCAGCCAGTGAAAGTCCCATGAAAATCGGTCCAACCGTTTCAGATATTACTTCAAACAAACAAATAAAGAAAAGAGACAGATATTTTGTTATATATCTAGCTATATGCATTAAGTTATAAGCAGTTGTTTTATTATTACAGACACTCCAATTTTATTTATTTGTATCTATGATGATTTAGCAAGCAAGGCGTACAATATATCGAAAGGGAGGGGGGATGAGCCAGCCTCAGGACGGTCTACTACCTACCCCAGGATGTCTGACTGAGTTTTCATCCGCCAAGGTATGTCAGGAGCCAGCCCCCTATAAAAACTAACCTTAAATACGCCAATGGTCTTCATTTACCAAATTCGTCTGCAAAAATAATAAATATAATACTTGGTTTAGAATTGATCAGACCAAGTTGCGAGCTAAGCCAGTTCATAATATCAGGATTAGATCGAACCCAGCAATCTCCATGGTTACAATGTCTCGATAAATTGATGAAACTATATTTTATATAAAACATTGAATATTTTGGACGCAATATTATTCTTCAATTTAAAAGCAGGTGATAACATATCACACAATTATTTTCTACTCGTACGTTTTTTTTTTCAACGCAAAAAATTGCGTATTCATTGGCAAGCATTGAATAAGAAGATACGCTCGTCACTCTCAAGACAATCGATTATAAAGAATCGCAGAAAATCGATCGTATACGAGTTTACAATTCTAGTGTCCCCCATTCATGCGGCCCCAATCGATCCAATATTAAATTTAAAACCCTTTTAAATACAATCGTATAATATTTATTGGGATTTTTTTTCTTGTTCCAATGTGTACCGTGTAATGCTCCAAATTTTAACAATGGTCGAAAAAAATGAAGATTTCTGAGGGTGCTATGGGTAACTTGAGGTCATATCTGCTCACACCCCTGTACTTCCTGATTTGCGAATGTGCCAGGGTTGTCGATTCGGCGTGTTACTTGACCGAAAAAAAACATTTTTTTTTTTGTATTTCTAAATACCGCGCTATTCAAAGCATATTTATATTATAGATACCATAGATGGAACAGAAATGTCTATATGTCTGTTTGTTTGTTGTTGTGTCTGTTACACGGCTAAACCAAAGAATTTAATTGCATGAAACTTTTTACGTGGACTGTTTGAACAGTAAATTGAATATTGAAACACAGTGACAGAAGAACAGTGTCCATTTTTATTTTACTTTAAAGCTGGTGGAAACAACGTTCCCAGAAAACTGCGAAAGGCCGGATATTAAGTGAAATACAAGGTTAAAACATTAAGCCTAGTGGTAATCATTTTCTTATTAATAAAAATTAATATTTAATATTTGTAAATAGACATGTTAAGCGAGAAAGCAAAATACATTCCGGAATCAAGTTATCAAACATTATATCAGATTAACTTATAAAACTGTTTCGCAACTAATCGAGAAAGTGAATTATACATAATATTACATAATACTTTTGGTTTTTTACACACCCAAATCGTTATATAAAACACCGTTAATATTCATGCAAAAAGTGTAAGTTGGCAACCCTAAGTAACTGCGCGTACGCACAATACGCGAGTACGCGAGTACATCCGTGACAGGTCACGGGGCTAAGTTCTCGGGGCGGTGAGGGGAGCGGGGGGCAAGTAAGTTCCGTGAGAATGGGCCACAGCTGAAGCCCGGCCGATGACAGTACTCATTGTCGTCGACAATTGTCACAAACATAATAATAATCATCGCAGGAAATCTGTAGGATTACACGTCGGGCTAGACTTCAATATAATAAGAAACATCATGTCTTTTATGAGGGATATGGGAATTGTCTAGGTATAGATTTCACTATGCGTACGCATATATACTGCCAGTATGTGAATTATATATTACTAGTCGAGATTACTAGGTACCTCACTCTGTACCCGGTGTCGTAAAAGGCGACTTAGGTACCAGAACCGACAGATGGTGATATATCCATCCGAAACAGTGTGGTTCAAATGCACAGAATGGGGATGGGCGGCACTCTGCGATTGCCAACACGCTTGCCCAGCGCAGCAATTATGGGCAAGATTCCCCCTTTCTTGGAGAAGCCTTTGTCCAGCAGTGGACTTTAAATGGCTGTGATGATGGTGATGATGATATTGCTAGCACCGCGCGTGATTACACCTGCGGCAATTTATGTTACGCAGTTATTAGTTCTAGCGTAATGTTATATAGCCTTTAGCCTTTTCCAATAGTTGGACTAGTTGACGCTAAAGGAATTTTTCAAATAGAATAAATCTTTAGATCAGCGCGTTCAAATAAACAAACAAAATCTTAACTCTAATGTTAGTATAGATTCGTAAGACCTCATGTCCTCCTGTCACGGATGAACACGCGGTTTTTCACAGACGAACCTAATGGTTACTCAGAATCCAACCATCAGCGGAAATGGGCGGGGGCGGAGAGATGTGCGAGGTCGTTCATTGTCATATTTGCTATCACTTGAGTGCGCCTCTGTGGCCGGACATTGGCTTGAGTAACCTTTTAGTGTAGATCCTTCTCTTATAAATGAGGTAGACCTCATGCAAAAGATCGTCTGCATTGATACCTTATTCTCACCTATTTCTACCGCCAAATACCAGTCTTCGCATTACTGTGTTCCGATCTGATGGGTGATAGAGGCAGTGACTCAAGTCACAAGGTTGGCAACGCGTTAGTGATATCCTTATGACATTACGAACGTCTATAGGCTGCAGTGACACTTTCTATCGCGGTGTGTATGCTTGTATGTCGACCTGGTCTAATAAAAATCATCATCATACCAGCCATTGGGACTGCTGGTCTACCCAAGAAAGAGCGCAGCTTTCGCGACGGGGATGCTGCTGCCCGTCCTCGCCCTTTGCATTTGAGCTGCACTGTTTTGGATGGTTATACTGATGGATCGATTCTGGTACCTTAGTCGTCTCTTACGACACCGACACCTGCTACAGGGGGAGGTACTATTCTACTCTACCACGGCAAAAAAAAACTATTTTTCCATTGCACGGGCAATTGTATCAGAAACGAAGTGAAAAATCATCGACTCTGAAAAATTACCTTACGCTTTCACCTGTTTCGCATTTGAAGTACGCTTTTCCTGATATATATGGCGCCATCTACCGGTAATTTTATTATAGAGATACTGTTCACCCTTTCAGTATCTTACGATAAATAACAGTATATTTAATGTAAAATTAATTTTAGTTTGTTGTATATAAGTCGATTTCGACTTAACATGGTCGTCTGATTTAAAGATATATATCTACATATTCGACAATTAGGTACGCTTGTAAAGGAATAACAGCATGCAGAAATTACGGAAGTGGAGTCAATACGAGTCAGTGAGGAGAAATGACCACGCGACACAAACCCCAGCTTCCCCCAAACTATACTGATAAACAAAACTGATTACAAAATATCTAAACTTATTTCTGATCATTTTATCTCCACATAAAATAAATAAAATATGATTTATCAAGTGATTTAATTCTTATATAGGTAGTTATTTCAATCCTAGTTGTAGCATCGTCATTTTCACAGCAGCGGCTGTACAACCACTACTGGACCCCAGCCTCCCTAAGAAAGGAGGATTTTGGCAAATAAATGCCGCGCTGGGCAGGCGTGACGGCAACCGCAGAGCGTAGCTTCGCGCCGAGAATGCCGCTACCCTGGTACAGAAGGAGGTATTATTCTACGACGACACCACACAACAAACTTCATGAAATTAGATAACTTGAGACAAGATAACGATAATATTTCGATTGTCGCAAAATCACTACTCCCAAAATGTCATGATTATTTTTTGCTAAACTATGCCCGCTTAGTTCCCATTTTAAAAAAGAGATAAAAAAGCAAAGTATGTTACTTGCAAATGATGTACCTTTCCTGTCATCCTGTCATCCTTTCTTAAAGGCATTAGATCTCGTACAAAGGTCGTCTGCATTGGTACCTAACTCTTACTTATTGCTACCGGCAAATAGCAGTGTTCGCTCTGCTGTGATCCGGTCCAAGGGTGAGAGAGGCAGTGAATTTCTGGGTAAACGTGACTTTGTATCATTAGCTTACAAGGTGGCGACAGTCTAGTGATAACATTGTGACAACACGAGCGTCTACAGGCTACGATCACAATTCAAATTAAGCTACGTATGCTTGTTTGCCAACTTTATACATAAAAAAAGTCTAAAATGAAACAAAATTAGTAATTAATTAAGTAGTTTTTAAGGTAAGTAAGATTTTATTTTTTGTACATTTGTAGCACAATAAACAAAATCTTTTCTGTTCATAATATAAGTTAGAAGTAAAGTTATGAGCTAATGCATTTATTGTGCTCAAATAAATGGATTCCATTTAGAATTTTAGAGACGATTGCTGCTGACGATATTTGTTTTATATTAATAATCACTATATTTTAGACTTATATATAATATCTATAAGTATATAAGCTTTATTAGAGGTGTGTATTGATTGTATATTTAAATAAATAATATATCTAATGATAAAAATACTCTTTTATTTTTTGCCTGTTTTGGCTAGTACGAAATTTAAATAAACACTTTATCATACAAAATATTAAAATGCTCGGAATATTGAACGAAATGGGCTACCGACGCAACATCGCGAATGCGATGCTCACCCCCGCCCTGCAGTATTTAAGCTGCACTTTTCCATATGGATATACCGCCACCTGTCCATCCGGTACCCCACGGCTAAGGCCCAACATAATTTCTTACTAAAACTGTGTAAAATATTAAAACATTTAAATTTTATTCCATAACGTTTTCTAGATAACAAGTACTTACTATTTCAAATAAATTACTTATTAAGTACTCTTAAGCGAGGATTATTATTTTAAGACAGTAGAAACGTTTGACGTTTGTAATGTAATCGGCAGGTTGAAGTAAAAATGCATAAAGTTTAAAGCCGCTCAAAAGTACTCGTAGATAAATCATTCTATTTAAATGCTCTTTTGCAAGAGCAACAACGCATCTAAAATCAATATTCAAAAACATAACCTATAATTACTATTAGATAATATCCTTATTAGGGGAACGTACGAAAATAGAAGATGTGGCTACAATAATAAGAAAACTCACGAGAAATAGAAGAAAAACATCATATTCTGGTATCCATGAAACAACAAAAGAAAATGCGGTAGACAATATCGAAGGCGGCATGACGAAATAAAGGCAACAGCCGGAAAAGCATGGACTAGGACAGCGCTTAATAGAAAAGAATGAAAGTATTTAGAGGAGGCCTTTGCCAAATTAGGGCAAACGGACGATGTTGTCGGTGTTGATGACTCTTTATATTTAATAGCAATTTTACTGATAAAAAAATCATTGTAATGTCCGAATAAAAGGCTTATTATTATACCTCAAGTATATATTCAAATAAGGATATTAATAATATAATATCCTTATTTATATATATACTTGAAGTAGACCTCTTACTGAGATAATAATCATTGGTATTTCACTTTCACATATTTCTACCAGCATATAGCGGTGTTCTCATGGCTGGGTTCCGGTATAAAGAGGCAGTGAAATTTTTGGGTAAATTTGACATATATCTTCAGTTCACAAGGTTGGCGACATACTATTGATATCTTCGTGATGACTCGGGTGTCTATAAGCCGCAGTCACGTATATTATAAAGTGGATCGTAAGCTTGTTTGCTGACTTCATAACCTGAAAAAAGGACATTAGTTTCTTTTGAGTTGTGTCTGTAATCTATTTGTCAGCTATATAGATAGTGTGGATCGTAACATCTCTATACTCAATGTTCACACTGTAATGTACAGTAAAGTAACAATCCCAATTCTTCTTCAGTATATTTGTCCTGTACCCAAAGGAGCCGCTGATTCCCGATCCACCATTCATAAGTGGAATGAGTCCACACGTCCGGGCTTAACACCACTGTGTCAATTCCAGTCAAGTGAATAACTATTCCAACTATACAATCGTTTCCGTTCACGGTGCTGCACTAATCACTGCACACAACGACATTTCTTGCAGCCTCCCCTGAAAGCCTTTTCAAGTCCTCGCCGGCCACTGTATCAAATTCAACTTTAAATTGTAGACTGGAGTGATTATTGTCAATTGATTGTGCCTCTTCATTAGCATCTTGTCTCTTGTCCAGTGATTTTGGACTTACATCGTCAATAGTATAAGGTGTAGTTTCGTTTGGGGGTACCGCAAGGAGCTATCCTCGGGTAATGATAAATATGTATATAGTGGTAGATTTTTTTCCAAGTTCCACGTCCGAGTTATTGTTGCGCATTGTGGTTTGCTCGGTAATCTGTGCATTATCACGAATCGAGTGGTTTGATAATAAAGTGCCGGTTTTGGGATTAATACTGTTTGGTTTGGTATTGGTTTTACTTGATCTCAAGTGATCTGATAAAGGATGTTTAAAAAATATTTATTTATTAAATAAACTTTTTTCATGTGTGAGTACTTATTTTTAATAATATAATTTTGTCCCCTGGTGTATAATGATGAAAGATACATGATTATTAATTAATTTATTAACATATTTATAAAAATCTTTCATGTAAATACAGTTGGGCTTGTGATATACCTACCAACTAAATTGTGTGTAAAAACAACATAGCACACACAGTTTATTAGAGTTAATATAAGTTAGAAAAATTTAAGGGCCTCTGAAAAATATACACCATGTACGCTAACAATGTAGCCGCTGCAAAAAAGTTGTGGGAACCCATAACAAGGATCCGACATCGGTTATCCTGTCAAAAAATAATGAACACAAACTAACATTTGCCATTGGAAAACATGTCTTATTGACCAACAAATAAAGGTCAATAGGAAAGCACGAATTATTTTGTAATCCAGGAACTGACCACAGATGCTTAGTTATTTATACCAATCCCAAACAGTTAGGCATAGAAATTTGACCTTTATTTCGAATGCAATAGGCAAGTCTATATATGTTGTTGAATGCATAGGGCGTTTGTCAACCAATCGTCCAGTAGCCAGCTTGTCTCAGATAATGCA
Source organism: Heortia vitessoides (assembly GCA_020976665.1). Lineage (NCBI taxonomy): Eukaryota > Metazoa > Arthropoda > Insecta > Lepidoptera > Crambidae > Heortia > Heortia vitessoides. The sequence continues at coordinate 2,232,197 of JACJUM010003174.1, forward strand.
ATCACAATCTGCATTTTGTGTTAGATAGTTATCTTAAATGTTTTTTTTTAAATATCCGGTTCGAACCGGTAATCCTTTTACAATTGTGGGAATAGAGTAAATTTTCGAAATTGGAACCGTTCATTGTAAACGATACATTAGTGGAGTCAAGAGGAAGGAATCGTTTGGTAAATGCATATAATGAAGTGCATTATGAAAGACCTATTATGATTTGGTGTCTATTGTGCTTTATGTCAATGGTATAAGAATGAAAATTGGTTGATTTTGAAAGGGTTATTTTTTTATTCAGGCGCGTGTTGGTCTGGAGGATTGAAAGTTCATTATGTCGATTTGTATGTGCTAGCAGATGTGGGCTATTATGGATTTTTATTTTACTTTTAGACCCGTGAGATGAGTTGTCATGGACCCTATGTAAGATTCTGGGAACCATTGCAATATTATATGAAGTTTAATCCTCTACTCGTGTTTGGCAGGTGCGTTAGATGCCGGACATGTTGCTTTTTTTAAGTTTTTCGCATTCGACGTGCGCTTGTGACTTGGTGTGCATGGAATGTTTTAATTGATAGTTCACTGTCAGCTTGGATTTTATATTTTGGACGTTGTTAACAGTTTTTATGACATATTTTTGTTTGTCTAGTCGTTGTTTCGATTTTTTCAGTAGCTGAACGAGCAACACTGCAAATGTTTTAATAGGAAATAAAGCGTACGGTAACCGGTAACAGTTCAACATACCCCAAAACTGAAAATGTTCACAGTGAATATTTAACTAAATTGCTCGTTCTTGTAGAATAATATCGATTGCGAAATTTTGACAGATTTGGGTAAATTGATTTGTTGCTACGTGACCTACCCATGTTTAGGTAAAATATCTACATATACCTACGACCTCTTGAAAAGGCCTATTACCAACAGTGGATCCTGCAGTTGATATGATATTAGTTATGATACAGATTTAGTGTAACAATTAATTTTATAATACTACAACTGATTTTGACGGCCCTGATGGCGCAGATGGTAGAGATCCTATCTTGTGCGCCAAGGTCGTGGGTTCAATCCCCACGTGAAGCAAAAATTATTTTTATTGGTTCAGTGTCAGGGTTAAAACATGTATTTAAATATTATTTATAACAAGTACTTCAAGCGGTTTATTTTGAAGTCAAGTCAATGTATGAAATGTTGTGTGAATTTATTTATAATTACACTGGTCACCAAAATTTAAACTTTTTCGTGCCACACGGACTTTTATGATATTTTCTACTTTAATTGGTGATTGTAAGAAAAAATTAACAGTAAAAAAAAATTGCAAGCCAAAGATTTTATTCTATTGAGTAATTTAAAATATTAAGAAAAAATACAGATCTCGTAAATCAAACGTTTATTTATTTATAAATTACTTAATAATTTGAGATTTTCTTGAATGTTTAGCTTTTGGTGGGTTCTTTTAATTGTCCAGCAGTAATCCGCTAACATATTTGGGCTCCATTTGCCCTGGTACCGCTTTTGCATACTAGAAATGTCCTGGTGGAACCTCCCGCCGTGCTCGTCACTGACAGCCCCTAAAGAGTCAGGAAAAAAATCCAGATGTGAGTCTAAAAAACGGATCTTGAGTGGCATGTTGCAACCCAATGCTTGATATGACAATAAGACCTCGCTAACCAAGTCTCTGTAGCTGCCACTCTTGTGGTTGCCCAAAAAATTGCAACAACATTTTTAAATGCGTTCCATGCACATTTTTCTAAACCGCTTAACCAAAACATTTAGGTCTCCTTGAGCTATCAAATGTGGCTCCTTTTCAATTTCTTCAAACTCAAAGTCATCATTTTCGTCAACATATAGACTTGAAGTAGACGGTTGTGAATAGTCGTGCTCAACAGACGTTGTTGCAACTGGTATTAGTTCTGGAAATTTTTTACAATGAGAGACTGGTCTTATAGCAGATGATACGTTAGGGTAGATAACTGTGTTCTTTTTCTTGTAATTTATACCCTTTATGTCAGTGAGACAAAAATAGCAATCCGAAACGTGATCTTGCTGTTCAGTCCATATCATGGGTACAGCAAACGGCATAGCTCGTGCACCTTTCTTCCAGTCGGTAAAATTTTTCACACACGTTATGCAACAGACATGAGGGGCTCAGAATTTGTCTTGATGGGCGACAGAAAAACCAAAACATTGGTGATAACACTCCAGCACAAGATTCGTAAAATTTCGTCGTTGTTTTTTGAATGTAAGTTCTCCGCAGACATAACAAAAAGAGTTAGGGTCATTATTACACTTCCTCGACATGTTCACAGGATTAATAAATCACAAAAAATATTCAAATTCAACTACAAATACTTCTATGACGATTTACTTGTGAGCGTTTCTGTTAATTTACCGCCGTAGTACTAGTTATGAGTATTACCGTATCACAACAAATATAAGGCTAACTGACAGATGACAACTATGATTTAATGATGACGGTAGATTGATAAAACAAAATTAGCTATCAAAGTTCGTGTGGCAAAACCAGTGTTGACAAGTGTTATCATTCATCTTTATCATCATCATTATGATATCAACCACCGTAACTCTAATATGAGTCATATGTCTCCCCAAAAAAGAAGGAATTTTGACCATAATTACCGCGCTGGGCAAGCGTGCCGGCAATCGCAGAGCGCAGTTTTCGCAATGGAGATGCTGCTGTACTTCCCTGTGTATTTGAGCTACACAATTTTGGAAAGATATACCGTCACCTGTCGCTTCTGGTACCTCAATCGCCTCTTACATCTGGTGTACTATTCCACTCTGCCGGTACCTACCTCTCGGCTTATTATTATTATATCTTTAATTTTCAAACATTACGCGTACTGCTGTCAATCAAAAAAGTGGTTGTCATGCCGTAAAGCAACCAAAACGTAAAAAGCCGCGTTTCAAAGCCGTTAAACAACATTGAATTCTAATTTCGAATATTTGCAATTCACTTAACAGGTTTCGCACGACGAACTCATGGTGGATTTAACAAATTGTAGATAACCATAGATAAGATCACTGCACCTAAACAAATAGATACCAAACTATTTGTTGCTGTTAATTAGGGACCTTACAGTGAACAAAATAAAGGACAGATTCGTATGACGGGAACACAATTAAAACGCTATAGAGTTCTAAAGAACTCTTTATTAGGTTAGGTGTTCTGGTTTGGTCCAAGATTAAATATAACGCGGTATTTAAAAGTATATAGTCTAGACTTTATGCCCATTGTTGCCTCGCTGGGCAGGCGTGGTAGTAATCTCAGCGGATCATTTTGCGACGAAGTTGCAGTTGCACTTCTCGGCTATACGTAACACCTTCAAAATTTGTATTTTTTTTAATTTCTCTGAGTTGACAAACTAGCATACTATACACGCTCGTGATATCACAAGGATATCGACTCGAAGATATTAAGTAGCATTACTCAGTAATTTTACTACTCGCACCACAGCAATGCGAACACTGCTAATCGGCGGTAGAAATAAGTGATATTGAGGTACCAATGCAGATAATCTTAGACATACTGACCGCAGGCGCAACCCACATACAACCGGTCCTTCTATGAACTTTTTCGAGCGGCTTTTTTCAGCAGTAGACCTCCTAGAAGTGATATAATAATGATATTGGTCAAGTAGTCAGTGTAGGACACTATAAACACAATCATCAGATATAAGACAGTTAACACGTATCAATGACAATTATAGACTACTAGAAAAGAACCTGCAAGAAAACGACGCCCCCCACCTTCCCCCTCCCCCTCTATATACGCCTATGCTAACCTATAACATTTACGCAGAACAAATAGTGAAAACTTACTATGTATTTTATTCAGGATGCCATTATCTACTAAGATTAAAACCGCTCATAACTTAAACCAGACCAGTGATTTTGCGAAACCACTGAAATCAAATGATCAAGTTTAAGGCGAATCACTCGCTCGATCGAAACTGAAAGGCCTCCCGTCCACCGGGGAGCCAACAAAGCTAATCGACGCTATGTATTTAAAGCAACGCACCAACAAAAAGTGATGTAATTCACCTACGACCATTGTCTGTTCATGGTCTGTTTGCTAATTGAATTAGCGGTACGTTTGACAAATGTTATAGGACTTTTAGTGATGTGAATTATATCGATAATTTGTATAATAGTGTAATCAACTTAATTGCTTTTGTTGGTGCAAATGCTGTTAAGATTTCATATGTAACACAGGTAAAAGCTTATCATTTTGGTAAAATTGTTTAGCAGTTCAGAATAAGGTTCCATAGGATCCGGAACGCAATCACATTTTTTTTTTAACTTATGACATCTAATGAATACCTAACTATTTTATTACGGCTGCATGAATGTGGTGGCAATCGCAGAGCATAGCTTTGCAACGGAAATGCAGCTGCTCATTCCCGCCCTGTTGCAGTTGTTTTGGCCATGTTGAAACATAAAATAATAATAATACTTTTTTTTCTCCACTTAAGAACTAATATACAATATAAAAATACTTTACATATATTGATGTAATTGATAAATTTTCAAGTGCGGTGGAGACAGGAGTCTGAAACTAAGCTTAGCTTACGGAGCTTGTAATTTTTAAATCACCAGACCTCCCTACCGTGTACCGGTATATATGTAATATATACTTACCTATATATGATATAAATAAAAAAAAGAAACTTCTTTCTCAAAGACTACTGCTTCGGGACTTATCTGATGCAGAGGATCTTGCTTCCTGTGCAGCGTAGAACTGCTGCAAGCATTCTGGAGAACTTTGGGTCGGACATGTCTCTTTTTTGATATACATAAATTTTTTTTTCAATATATGAAATTGTACTAATTGAATGTAACAAACTTAATAAATAATCTTTCTAGTCATAGTTTATTATGAATCACTAGAGTTCTAACCGCGACTTTTATGGGGATCACTTTATTGCATTTATGACATCTCTTGTTGTTCCGAGAAATATTCTTAAAAGCTCTCCGATTGACAGCTGAATTTTGAAAAGTGTCGTGGTGTTCCATTGAGAAAAATAAAAAGCCAAATATATCCCACACTAACTTGTTTTGGAGATAAAAAGGGATAAAAAGTAGAATGCAAATAATATCTAAGACTACAATAAATCTTAAGTAAGGAGCAGTAGTAGGTCAGTATTCAATTAATTTTTAGAACGTTTAAAATTGTAATAACCAAACAATAAAAATTATGACCCAAAAAAGTCTTTAAACGTAAAATAAATCGTTTTCAAAGCTGAAAAAAGCTACTTTTATTTACCTCTTACAAATTTCGTCTGCATGGGTACCTTGCTCTCACTTATTTCTACCGCCAAATAGAAGTGTCTGCATTGCTGTTCTAGTCTGAAAGTTGAGGGAGGCAAAGCAATTCCTGGGTAAATGTGAAATTGTATCTTCAGTTCAAAGAGTTGGCGACAATTTGTGTTATCTTTGTATCTAAAGGCTGCGGTATGCTGACTTCATAATATAAAAAAAGAAGATGCATTGAGAATAAAATACAACTTCCTTACTGATAACTTTTACATAAAAGTATATAGGATAAATAGAATATAGGTATCTATACAAACAATTATTTGCATCAAAACAAATACTTAATCATACAGAGCGTCGCATGCTAACGATCGCTCATCACCAACACGCCACTCGATGCCAGCGCCAACCATCGGCCAACCGCCGCCCAACCATCGAACGCCAATCTATCGATACTCAAGTAGCCTTCACTGTTCGTTGTGAGAAATGTAAATAATGTATTGGACAGATATTTGCGTCACTTGTGTGATCTTTTTGTGTGTTGTTAAGTAAATTGTGGGTCGAATGGTTGTAAGCTTCTAAGTCATTGTATTCAGATAGTACTTGTCGACTTACAACCAGTCTGTGTTGGTTATCTCGAAGGAAAAGGCGGGGCAAAGGCCCGGGAAACGAAAATTTGCGTTCAGTTTGCACGATTTTGGTAAAATTTTACGCGTACAAGCTATCATTGTAAGGACAGAGGCAATTGTTTTCTTAGAATAGATTGGTTCTAAACAAACTTGCGAAATATATCGCTTCCATATAAAAGACTGTTGCCCGCATTGCCTTTTATATTATAGTGTCATCTACTATTCCCATGGAATTTCAGAATGGGCCTATTCAAATTTTTATAGATCTTCAGTCAATCAGTAGCAATCGTGTCAAAGATCACACAAGATCGCTTGTTAGGAAGAAATGGTATTAACACAAAGGGAATCATAGACACTGAATTTTAACAAAAAGCATTGCATTTAAAAAGAGAACCAATGTCAAACGTTCACGCCCGTTCATGCAACAATAGAACCAACACGGAATTGTATCGATTTTGAATCGATGCAAAATCGAATTTGCATGAAAATATCGGTAACGGATTTGCACGGAGTACAAAACATGGTACAATGCGAGACAAATTCGAAAATGGAATCCGTTTCGAACGTCAGCCGTATTACCATATTTGACAGTGCGCGTAGAGCAACTTCTGTAGCGAATTGCGATCGAATGGTAATTTTGCTTTGTGGATCGTTACGTTTATATGAATGAAAATTATTTGCAGTCATTATTTAGATTTATTGCAAATCCTTATGTCGATCGTATAGTCGTGAAGTATTATGAAACGGCATATTTCATATGATTAAACACACAATGTAAGCAAGATATATTTATGTTTGTAGAACAGCGCAAGAGAATCAAAAGTATCTTTAACAGGCCTCTGAAATATTTTTAAGAAATACCATTTATAAGGTATATAAAATAATCAATGATTATTTAGTGTATATCATAGAAAATTATAATTAGCAGGTACCAGCGACAATGATGTGAAATCTATACTAATATTATAAAGCGGAAGAGTTTGTTTGTTTGTTTAATCGCACTAATCTCAGAATCTACTGGTCCGATTTGAATAATTCTTTTTTTGTTGGATAGTCCATTTATAGAGGAAAGTTTCAGGCTATATAACATTACTCTGAGGCCAATAGGAGCGAAGCGTCAGTGAGAAATGTTGCAAAAACGGGGAAAAGGCTACTATACCCCCCAAAGTCACTATTACTACATAAGTAACATTCAGCAACAACCATCTATACAAAGACATTAATAGAATTGTAACAATTTTCGGATTATTTACATACCTCTTACAATATTGCAATATTTAGGTAAATAACAAAATTATGTTAAATAAATAATGTCATGAATATATTATCACGAATTTTCGGCTAGTTAGCTAGATATTTGCATTTAATATATTCCTATTTAGAAAACGATTCATTAGAGCATTCAGAATTGTATTTGTATCATTTTATCAATACATAAATTTTAACGGTCTGTTAAGTTCCGTTGTAAATCCAACAATCCAATTTAAATTACACAAGCGAGGCAATAAAATTACAAAGCTACCTGCATTTACACATGTTACGAAATCTCCATAATTCTACACCCCGAGTCATATGCAAAAATCATTTATCGACATTTAACATTTCTTTATACTGGCACATGTACAACGCGTCACGAATCAGTGAATAGATTTTTTTATTGGCAATAAAAATTGTATGCGTGCACAGTTAATTTGCGTACGCTGAATCGCAGACCGCACATTGTGATGTTGTGTTGAGCGACAGCGCGGTGTCGCCCTTAGGGCGCGACCCACTGCCCTCGTGTCGCCAACATTTCACGTAACGTTACAATTCAATTATCGAACGCCCCCTTTGTGTCATATTCATAAACATATTTTTATAATAGGAACGATTTTTCGGTAGCCATATCGATTCGAACCTCATTTGAATTTCAACGAGTCTTATGACAGTTTTTTCTGATTTCTAACATCTTGTATCGTTTACGAATTTGCATGTTTCGCATTGTAGCTATATTGGATCATATCTTAGATGATCGACGTATGCTAATTTTCTGGATTAATCCTTTATGGCTTTAACCGTTAGCAATCAAGTGAAAGAAGTTATCGAATTCCCTGACGTTCAATAACATTCGAAGGACGGGAATGTTATTTTTTAATTTATCTTCCGTTATGAGATCTATTGATGTGAAAATTTTCAGAAGGTATTTCTTTGTCATCGTCTGGTCTTGCTTCTAAAATATTCCAACGGTATTTCAAGAATGAAACGGAAAGTATTCAAGTGTTCTATTATCAGAATAAAAAAATATATTTTAAGTTTTTATTTCGTAGTCTGCTTTGTATACGTAGTTTAGAAATGTTATACTTATTTTACAAGTTACGTACATGTCTAGTAATGGAAGTACATCTTTACTAGTAGTAGTTATAAACGCTAAAGTTTGTGAGTGTGGATATCTGGATGTAAGTTTGTTACTTTTTCACACCGAGACGGCTGAACAAATCTAGATGAAATTTGGCAGAGTGAGATTACGACATAAGTTTAAGCACTCCATTTCAATAAATTTGGTTCTAGATAAGTAATGAACCAGTAAGGTATTTAAGCAGAAATGATCGCAAAATATGACCTGAGCTGGTTACCCATTTACAAACCTGCACAAATATGATCACGGAATACAATAAATAATAAAATTTGTCTTAATCAGACTACAGTATTGTATATTATATCCAGTTGAATTTCAATGTTTGTACGACATAGATTTATCAACAATATGTCAAGCTAGTTTTGCCTTTTTATGTAACAATCATAAAACATATTAAATATGGTTGTGTTTGTCGATTTATACCTACGCATATACAAATTAATCCTTTCTCTTCGTCTCGGCATCGCGCGTGAACGGATAGACTGATTATGCTGATTATTTTTTTAATTCGTTGTGCATATCATGAAAGAAAGCAAATACAATTGCGAATGAAAATTTAGGAATACTCACCTTTTTGTAATGGAACCTATAACATTTGACAGTTGGCGCTATTTAGAGAATGCGCGTTGAAATAAGACAAAAAAAATAGTTTAATAATTATAAAGACATACATTTATTATAGGTTATTATTTCATGTGGGGTGCAAGAGCCTACTATGGTCGTATTTTCCTATCGCTTATTATATCTTGTGTTAGACACCTATAAGAGCGATTAGATTTTAAAAATTAACCTGTGTACCTTTATCAAATCTTATTCTTATTCACCTTAAAATTCAAGCGAATAGTGTTGGCACTGTTGTTAAAATTTTTTTTCATTGTAAATTTAATAAAATCATTGCACCAAATAATAAGTGCAGTCATACAAATTCATTCCTATTTGACTCGGCGAGCCATCATAAATAACGCAAAACTAAAACAAACGCCATCACAACAGAAAGAGACCACGCGACACAACGCGCGCAACCAATTTGCATTGTACGCCTGCTGGTAAACGTTTAAATTCTTATTTCGGATTTCGAACAGTTGGTCTCGTTCTGCATAATAACATCCGTAAGGCAATGGCAGTTGCTTGGCCAATAGGGACGCGCGGCGCGTTTTCGTGGGCGTATTGTCGGACTGCGATTGGCTGAAGAGCGCGGCCTTATCACTCGATTTGTTGGGAGCGCCGTTACCGCAGTCGCGCCGCACGATTGTCGATTGTCGCCATTGTGCTTAGCGAGCGGCGGACGCGCGGCAGCCGCTACAAATTTGCAACACGCGATATCATCGTATCGGTAACACTAATCGAGCAAATCGATCGTGTAATAGTTGAACAATTGCGAATAATCGCAAAGTTGTAATCGGTAGCCGTGATTTTGTCTTGCGAACAGTGTTTGTTATCGAGTGCAGTGCCGACGGGAGCGAGGGTTTTCAAGGCGTGAACGAAGAATCAGACTGGAGCTGGACTTACACCAACGTGCCAGTGGTCACTTCATGAGGTAAAACAATATAATATTTGCTAGTAAAACCAGTCGTAAATAGCCCGTGAAGTACGCGGAAGGTCAATACAGTAGAATGTCAACGAACCTGGCAATTGTTTGGCTACGGCCCGCACTTCCTTGGTAGGTGGTATTATTGTAACATTGTTTCTTACGCTGGACAATGTTTATTTATAACTATAGTGGTCTATAAGAAGTTATTTGTTTCCGCGTTTATTATGTTTTTTTTTTAAGTTTCAGCCAGTTTTTCAAATCGTGTCTTATTTTATTACTTACCTAACGTGATTTGTCAAGTTTAATGGGCTCTGTTGTTTGTCTTGCCTTTTATTTTGATCTCTGTTCACGATCTGTTTATAAAACAGTTTGAGATTTGTGATATTTGATCAGAGTAAGGAGTATGGATCTGGTACTGGTGACGCGTGTCTATTCACTTCACATTGTTTATGAACACACATTTATATTACACCTACACAGCAACTGTTATTGTTATTTTGTAGCATTAGTCCCGTTGTTTGCTTGTTTAGTTTTTTACTATAATATACCTTCTGTAATCCAACATTTAAGGACCGCTTCGATTTTTAAATCTTCGCCTATAAATGGGATTAAGGGTGGGGGACGTCAGTCTGGTTCCCCTCACAGTTGTTAGCACAACTTATTGATGACTATTTCCCTCTGTTTTCTATAAACAACATAAGTAATAAGAAATTAAGGCTATAGGTACCTAAAAAGAATTAAGAAGCATAACGTCGCGAGTCACTTTTTTCAATGACATCTGATGTCTAGGTATAAAAATAACATGATCTTATTGGTCGTTGAGCGCAAATAAGAAACGATTATATTGTTTCTTATTTGAAAATAGCGAAGCAGCTCTGGTCTATATCTGAATTTGCTACACTTAATTGTACAATAAGAAACTTTAAAGCCATATGAGTTTGGTACGTGTGTTCAATTAAATCAGTTTAAAGCCTTGTGATAAGATCCTAATGGGCACATGGGCAGTCTTATACTATCTATAGTACCAAAAAAATTGGCGGCAGTGCTGGTATTTTTTACATAACTAATTCGACAAAGACGCCTTCTCGTCACAAGGATATCACTAGCTTGTCACGATATTATGTCACATTACCAAGTCATTTAACTGCGTCTACATAACCCAGAACACAGCTGGTGAGAGTGACGTACCAACGCAGACGACCTTTGTATAAGTCTACCTCATATCAATCAGTTAAGTTGTCAACTAGCCTGTTGTATATTGGGCAGAGATTGACATTATTAGGATTAATTATAATTAGTTTGTGCCTATAATTACCGAGCGTAGCTTCGCGACGGGGACGCTGTCCATCCCCAGCTGCGCTGTTTCGGATGGATATACCGCCATCTGTGGGTCCCGGTACCTCAGCCTTACTACATCTGGTGTAGAGGGAGACACTGTTCTACTCAGCCATTCCTTGGTTATGCTGCTTATATATTCCTTGTATTACTTTCGTATTAACTTATTATATATTTACAATTATAAATAGGTATCCATGATTTCTAATCAGCGTTAGCATTCTTCCTGCACGCGCGTAATAAAATAAATGACTTATCTGAATATAAAATAATCTAATAAACTCTAATAAATTGGAATATACTGAGTTTCTTACTGGAACGGAAACTGGTTGACCAGGAAGGCATTAACTGCTTTTCCAGCAGGTAAATGATTTGAGTTTTATTTAATATAAATCATACCTATTCTAAATCTAGAATATCTGTTAGATTTTAGAACACATTAATTTACGGTTGTTATTCAGGTCAGATATGACCTAGGTTCAATTAGATCTAGATAGCTTAACTTTCTATTGTTTGTTTCGTTTCTTTCTATCCGTTCCGTTCTATCCTTCCAGCTAAAGCTGGAGTGTGTTTTCCTTTGAACACGCTGATTTCTAATCTCATCTTGTAAGTCGGATTAAAAAAATATTTTCCAATTTGAAAACCCGCTCTAATTGGTAAGCTATATACTTATTAATGTAATCGTTTTTTAATTAAGACCCTATCAATAGGATTACCACGTCTTTTCGACATTTGATAGCCCAGCTATTAAATTCCGCAGCTCACATGTGCAGCTCATGAGACACAACAGCTTGTCTTATAAGCTTAGGTATATGTAATTAGTGTCATATTTAATCATATTATGTGTAGGTATATTATATATGTATATATATACATATAAAAGTATTTGAACATTTACGCGTCTACTGCTCATAATAAAAATACCTTTTAACGTCATTAGAATGAGGCTATATTTTACTTTTGACGTTTTTCTTAATCGACGTTTCGGTTACCTGACGGCAACTGTTCTCAATGTATTTGTTTTGTAATAAATAACTTTCCCGTGAGTTTTAAACTAATTCTTCTAACTTTCACGGCTCTTTTCTTCCTTTCCAGAGAAGAACTCGTTCTCATACCTACGAGCATATCTAAAAATATAGATGGGAAGAACAAAAATATGTCTGGATATTCCAATTTATTGATAGTTGTTTGTACCTATATAGTCGTGTTTTGTTGTTACTTTTAAAAAATATATATAATTTATATTATAATTTTATTATATTTTTAGTTTAGTATATAGCTATTCATTATAAAAAAAAACAGAACGCCTACTACTGGTCTAGCAGTAGATGACGTACGTAGAACGTAGAACTTTTTAGGTCCGTTACCCTTATGACCTAACGAGGGTCACTGATTTTACCCCTCCTTCTAAAGATGAACTCAAACAATACCTACATGCTAACACATATACTTAGACTTTTTTAAATTGCACATGAAAAAGTCCAATATTTTTAAAAATAATCAATTTTTAAGCAAGGTATAGAAATATATAATAAATATATCTATAATAAATAAAAAAATTACCACTTATAATTAAATAACTTCGGAATAATTCTACATTATCCGATTAAGGTTGGGACAAATATTGGTATGCTGAATGCTTGTCACCATCAACAGCCATTAGAAGGCTACTGATAGACAGAGGATTCCTCAAGAAAGGAAGAATTTTGACCATAATTGCCGCGTTGGGCAAGCGTGTTGGCAATCGCAGAGCGTAGCTTTCGTGACCATCCCCGCCCCGAGTATTTGAGCTATACTGTTTCAGACACCGCTATCCGCCGGTACCTTAGTCGCCTATTACGACACCTGGTCATAGGAGGTAGTATTATTTTACTCTGCCAGTATCATCGTCACGGCGTCAATGCTTGTGTTTGAGTATTGTTTATCTACATTATTATGTATTAAATGTATATAGTATATTATTTATTTATAATGTATGGACTAGCTAGCTTTTAAATTCGGCGTTCGAGGCAACAATTCGCGCTGCTCATTTTTACCCCCAAGTTTAAATACAAGTTTTATCCCCGTGAGGGTAATTACCCCTAGTTTAGAAACTCAGGTTCTGAGTAATTATTCCCGTTAATCAATATCATATCAGCCGTTGGAAGCCCACTGTTGGTCATAGCTCTCTCCACGAAGGGGGGAATGTTACCATAATTACCGCGGTAGAGATGATGCAGCCCATTCCTGCGTAGATATACCGCAATCTGTTGGTTCCGGTACCTTAGTCGCCTCTTACGATACGTCGGTACAAAGGAAGGTACTATTCTACTCTGCCGTTACCCTACTTTCTCATATCAGAATATTAATTAGCCCGCGAGTTGACTTGTAAAGCTATTTCACTACGAGAAATTGTTATGGCATATATACGGCACTTGTAATTATCTAGGAAACCTAGGACTATATTATATTAAGTAGGTCGTTGGTTGTGTAGTTTTAGTGTTTGATACCAAAGAAAATTTGTGTTTACGCATATTGCAAACGTTAACTGAAGCCAAACTGAGTTGCTAATTCAAACTGGGTTTAACGTTCACATGTTTCTATATTTTAAAACAGAAAAAGATAAACTCCGAAAATCCAGTTCATCATTATATCACTGCTGTACCCAAGCCTCCCCAAGAAAGGAAATCTTACCCAGAATTGCCGCACTGGGCAGGCATGGTGGCGATCGCAGAGCGTAGGTTTGCAAAGGGGATGCTGCTGCCTATTCCCGCCATGTTGCATTTAAGCTACGCTTTGTCGGACGTATATACCGCCATCTGTCGGTTCCGGTACCTTAACTTGATATTGCTCTTCAACTTTTGAGCAAATTTGTGTTGACTTTTTTTAATGCAAATTGCGGATAGCCAGGTTGTTAGTCGTTAATTCAGACAGATTAAATACACACTATTACGCAGATGGTAGTGATTCTATATTACGCGCCAGGAACCGTGGGTTGTTCAATATTTAAGCAGTATATTTGTGATTCCTGTTGTCTGGCGCCCGTAACACAAGTACTTTAAGCAACTTACCACGGAGGCTAATGTGTGAGATGTGTGAAATTGTTTTATTGTAAAACAGAACTCAGCGAGCGCCAAAAACCCAATCAGAAAAAAAGTAAAGAAAATAAAACAAACTCGGCATAACAACGGGCCGATAGGCATTTAAAACTCAAATTACGACAATAACAGCTGTACTCAAAACTATTATTATCACAAATCCGTATTTAGGGTCAATAACTCGCATTAATACACCGAAATGATCAGAGCCGGTATTCTCACAAAGGCTTACAACTATTGTAAACGTGTAAAAATAATAAAGGTTCTTTATAGTGGCCTCTATAAAGATGCAGCGATTGTGCCTTCATTAGGCTATCTGTAAAATACCTAATTGGCTTCATAAGACGGCTGGCCGTTCTCGATTCCTATGCCTTTTGTACGTTTTTTTTTATCGTCACGTTTTTTTTTGTTGTTTAGAATGAGCACAACTGTATTGCTTCTCGTTTGCGTCTGGAGAATATAGGAGTAATGAAGAAATTTATACATTTAGGATCTTTTTTATTGATTTTTATTTACATTACATTATATAAAGATGTACTAAAAGTGGAAAATCAGTATCTGTTGGTGAAAATATCAATAAGTTCATTTTGCTCTTTATAAATTGAACTTGATTTTAATAATATATACTTACGCTTGGATTTGTTTCAGTATAGCCTCCAGTCGACTTGTTATTTCTGACATTTTTCAGCAATATTTTTTTTATTTTTGTCTATTCACAGTAAATATTAATTAATTATGCACTTAAACCTTTTTGTATAATACTTTGTATAATATACTATATAAGTAAATTGTGGAAGTAAAATCCTTTTGGTAGACGTTTTTACAAGTGAAGTTCATGGCAAAACTAGTAAACATTTTTCACAGAATATAAAGACGTAAGTGGCTCGTAATATTTTGGCCAAACTTTGTTAGTGTAATGGCGAGTGTTCTCGCCGCGGCAAACAATCGATCACCTGCGTTTGCGCACGCAATTAACGCACGTGCGGCGTTTTCACTCGCGGTGGAGTAAGAAAAAAATTGCGGCAATCATAACGTGGATGTGACATTACTTACTATTAATTGTAAGCAGACATGTATGCCGTGAGATACCGGCAGAGTAGAATAGTACCTCAGACTGCACCAGATGTCGTAAGAGGCGACTAAGGTACTAGAACCGGCAGATGGCGGTATCCATCCAAAGCAGTGTAGTTTAAATGCACAGGGCGGGGATAGGCAGCAACTTGGAGAGGCCTATGGCCAGAAGTAGACGTCTTATGGCTGATATGATGATGATGATTTAAAATAGCTAATACTCCAATCGATTTATTATCACTTGCAAGTTATTCAGGAGATCCAGCTTAGGTTCGACCTAAAGATAATATTTTTTTTATGTATTTAAACAAATCTCACATCACTGAGTAACATCGGGTTGCCATATCTCGCTAATTCGTTAGACAAAGAGGGATATGTTTGCGTCGGCGGTGTCTTATGGCCTCGATTGTGTACGGTAGCGGTTTGGTCACAGTTAGGGTTGCCATTAATAAGTTTTACATTTGAAAAAAAAAGTGTTAAATACACCATTATTTGCTTCTTTTTTAAGCCACTACCTTTTAATTATACTGATCAGTTTTTAATTTAGTAAGAAGGATTTGTTTGTTTGTTACGCTTTAACTAACAAACTACAGGATCGATTTTAATAATTCTTTCACCATTAGAGAGCTACTTCCTTACCAACTAATATAAGCTATGTTAAGATTAAGAGACCAAAAAAAATATAAATTAATAATTTTTAATTAATTTCGTACAAAAATACAATTAAATATAATTGTATAAATAATCAAATAGTCTCCAAAATCTCGTACTAATTTAAAAAAATAACATAAATAAGAAATTACATTATCAGCAAATGACATAGGTAAAATACTGTATCCACATATTGTCACCGGAAGGGGAATTACGTAAGTGAATTCGCGGTGCGCTACTAGTATCGTACAAAAACGGTAGTCCATCGATGCACATAGACCCTCCCAAGAGATTACATATACAATAAATTAACATCTAATATACCTACAATATAATTGATTACAATATTTGGATTTTTCAATAGATATTTACACAAAAACACAGCATTGATACTTTGGTTGTTTATTAATTATTTTTATAAATGGATAAGATGAATGTCCAACAGTAGACTTTCAATGGCTGGGCAAGCGTGTTAGCAATCGCAGAGCGTGGTTTCGCGGTGAGGATGCTGCAGCCCATCCTCGCGGTGTGCATTTGAGTTACACTGTTACAGATAGATATACCGCCATCTCTCGGTTCCGGTAACAGGGGGAGGTACTATTCTACTCTAATAATTTAATATCGATTTAAAAATGCTAATATTATATTCTGTGTATTCGGATATAGTCTCTGTTGAAATGCTGACAGTAAGGACGCGGTTTTAGATTAAATTGTACTAAAGTTCATTACTACTGCTAATTGGACTAATTAACAGTAGACAGTGTGTTATGGCTTTATTTTTGTATGGTACCAATTCAGTTACTGATAGGGTTGCCATTGACAATCTACACTTCAATAGCATTTGTTTAAAATGAGTAATTTGTATTAGGGTTGAATACAAGTGTCGTTTAAAGGTTGGTTTAAGTTTTCTTTAGCTGAGTTAATTGATGTGGCACTGTTTTATGGCTCGTGTTTTCTAACTTTATTAGGGCTGTCAGAAGTCGCAATTTGTCGATATTCGTATGTAATGGTACATTACACGTTAGGTTTGAACATAAGTTGCGTTAATTATTTGCTTATAAGTCAATGCTTGAGGTGATAGTGTCTTATATATTTGGTGGTGTACAGTAGCTTTATGAGGGCTGTCACTCAGAAGTTGTACTTTGACGGTGTTCGTACTAGATAGTACAGTATATGTTAGGGTTGAACTCGCGGTGTTTATCGGTTGCTTAAGGTCAATGTACGAGATGGCGGTTTCTTATACCTACCCTTGCCAGTGTACACTGGCTTTATCAGGGCTGTCACACAGAAGTTGCACATGATTTTCCTACAAGTGTGGTACGTTGAACATAAAGGTTGAATCGACGAAAATGCGTCCTAATTTAGTTGATTAGACCTGTATCTTAGAATCTTACTTTTATACACTAGCTTTATTAGGGTTGTCACTCACAAGTGTCTTATAGCCTTTTCAGAGTGCATGATGTTACAATATGTATACGTTGAGCCTTGTTAATTGTTGCGTATACGGTCTCTTATGGCTTCACTAGTTTTGCAGTTTAATTAATATTAGGGGTACGTTTGTGAAGTTACATCATCAGTAATGTTAAATAGGTAGGTACAACTTGTATGTTTGAGTTAAAGGTAAATGAAACTAGCTTCATTAATTAGTTAGGCAAGGACATACGCTCGTGTTTGTATCGGCGGTGCTTTATGGCCTCGCTTGTACGGCTTAGTTAAGGCTGACTATTTTTCAATTAAGGGTTGTGAATTATAGGGTGTTTTGGAGTCGTTTCCAATAACAAAATTTTTCTTAAGACTCACCACAGGCACTTTTTAATAGTTAATAACCAAAATCTCCTCGCTTTTAGCGTCAATAAGATATGTCATCATGCTATAAGCCTACGTTAAGACTTAATTTCTGTTATTGATAACAATAGATAAAGATAATAAAAAACATGATACAGACATCATTAATACAAAGAATAAGACTGTAACCCAATTTTCACAATGTATTAATAATATTTTAAACAACATTTCATGTATCTCATTTCGAGAAAATCCCTGAACGCAGGTGGTTTAAACAACTTGTGTGGAGAATACAGGAACAAATATAATATATAACACCAGACGCAACATAAACACATACATTCAACATATAAATATTTATCATGGGAGGTCATACCCACCACCCCTGGCGCACAAGATCATGGCATTTGCGCCACCGGACTCGTTAAAAGTAGGTACATTTAATACATTGAGTACAGCGGTTAATGTACGGTTGAAAAGAAGCTAAAGAACGTACCTGTTCAAACTTATCGAATCTCAGAAACCAGAAGAATATAAGAGAAAAAAAAGACAAGATCTATATTAACATTGGGTTATAAATAATGTAATAAATAAATAAAAAAAACAGAGAGAGAGAATAAAACAGAATTGACAAACTACGAACGATTAACTCGAGCTTAAAGATATCCAGCCAAAATTTAACAAGATATTTTTATATATATATTGTTAAATATATGCTTTAAGAGAATTATCATGGAATCAGGTCAATGTATGAGATGTTATGGGAATTCAAATTTTATGTACCTACATATAAAGATGCTTTTTACCTCATAAAATATTCTTAGTAGAAAATAAAAAATGTAAAAAGTAGTGTTATAAGTCCATTGGGAAGGTATTAAAATGGGAAGCCTCTGGGAACAGGTCTCTAGTCACCTCACGATTCTCACGGTAGGCACACACGAGTCAACAACACTTATTGCTTTTAAAATAGGAAATTTATTTTTGCATAATCTACGTGTTTTGTAATTTGAACTCAATGGCTGATTGATGCAAAGCTTAAATTGGTTTGGTTTCATCCAAATTGACATATAGGATAGTCAATGCCTGAATTTATAGTCGTAATATTTTTTATATTGAGTAGAATAGTACCATGTGTCGTAACAGGCGATTAAGGTACCGACAGATAGCGGTATATCCATCCGAGTGCAGCTTAAATGCACAAAGTGGATGGGCAGCAGCATTCCCGTCGCGAAAGCTGCGCTCAGCGGTAACCACTACGCTTGCCCTTCGCGGCAATTTTTCCCCCTGTCTTGGGGAGGCCCGTGTCCAGCAGCAAACTCTTAATGGCTGATATGATATTTTTTAAAGATAAAAATAGGTATTAAGTAACTTCTGTCGGGTCAGCTAATACTTGTTTTCTTCTGTCGTTATATCGCAACAAGATTTGCTTGCTAGTAAAGCTCCCTCTCTGTTTCTGACATTCAAAATTGGTCGGTGAGTTAGTTGGTATAAGTCTAACAAATATAAATGAAATATGCATTGAACCATTCTGCACAAATAACTCCATCTATTTGTAGAGACTGTAATGTATTATGTTCGGCACTTTTCGCGTTTATTTCATTCAAACGTACAGAACTCTATTCTTCATTTGTAACATGAAATGTAGCTAGGTATACCTTTGTGTACGTATGAAAGTAATATGAGCATTCAGACATGATTAACTCATATAAATTGTGTAGTGATTTTACAATTAAACTACAATTCATACACGCCTAAAGCACTTATATTGCATATATTAGGTAAAAGAGAAATTTCAAGTATAGTACTTTAATACACATTTAATACCCAGACACAGAACAAACGCAAATATACAAATACAAAATATAACTAAAATGTAAAAGGCACGATGGCGCAGATGGTAGTGATCCTATCTTGTGCGCCGAAGGTCGTGAGTTCGAACCCCGCCCAGAACAAATATTTGTATAATGATATCTGTGTCTAGGTACTAAATATATGTATTTAGGTATTATATTTGTGATAAATCTGTTGTCTGACGTTCCTAACACAAGTGCTTAAAGTGAGTTACCCCAAAGCCTATATAATAATAATAATAATAACTTTATTCAACAACAAAAGGTAACTTAAACTAAAATACATTTTGATACTTAGGTACCTAAACTAGGTCTAGCCTGTTCTTATAGGCACCCAAAGCCTATATATCAGACGATCCGTGGCGCATAAGATGGGATCAATTTTATAGGTAGTTAATTCCGCACAGATGGAAAGTTATCATCTTAATTAAAATAAATGTTCAATAAATACTAGTGGATTTTTATATACTTCGATTGCGACGACATCCACAAAAACTCATAGCACTGATAAAGCGCTTGGTGATATTTTTTGTTGCTTCTATCGTGACATCTAACTAGATAACTGATTGTGTTTAACGGTGCTTTAATTAAATACCTAGTTTAGGCTCGCTGTTTTTAGAAACGTCTAGTTTTAGGCGCGTGTATACTTCCAACATCATCATATCAGCCGTAGGACGTCCACTGCTGGACATAGGCCTCCTCAAGAAAGGGGGAAATTTCCTGTTAACTGTCGTGTATGGCCACGGATGGTAATTGCTGCTGCCCATGCTCGCCCTGTTGTGTTTAAGCTATGCTGTTTCAGAGGTATATAGTGACATATGTCGGTGGCGATAGTTTACTCTCACGACACCTGGAAAATCTATTCTACTCTGCTCATACCCCTAGGTAACATCTAAAACATTATCTTTTCATTTTACCACGCAAGCATTCTAGCCCTAAATTCTCCATTAGTCAAATATCGTAAAGCTTACAACACTACTTGGAGGTGTCCCCCAAACTGAAAATAACCACGGGAAATTAACTGTGTTAAGACACGCAATAACACATAAGACACACAATAACACAACCGCATAAATAAAATTTCATGACTTAAAACAATACTGTCTCATGAACCACTTGCATTGTAAGTACCTCTAATTATATAATAAAATAATGTTGCTATAAAATAAATAAAAAATACATACTTAACAAAGCACTTAACAGTTGTCAGTTTAAATTTCGAATTTAGAAATAACTTTTTTTTAATGGATTTCAGTAAAAACAGATCTAGTGATCGCCCAAAGTGGTCAAACTGCATTACCGTTTAAATTGTCTCCCCTATTACGTCTGTCGAGCGTCCAAGTTGGACGTCTCGAGACATTCCAGTCAATATTTGGACAGGAGTTCACGTACTACTGTCAACGGTAGCCCGACGCGCGACCTGCTAGTAGGTCAATACTATATTCTTCTTGTCAAATAATCTACGAATACGATCTTCACTCATTCATCATTATCATATCAGCTATCTTAGTACACTGTTGGACAAAAGTCTCCCCAAGATAGGAAAATTTTGGTCCATTATTGCCGCGCGGGGCTGGCGTGGTGGCAATCGTGGAGCGCAACTTCGCGACGAGGATGCTGCTGCCCATCCTCGCCCTGTTCGGATAGATATACCGCAATCTGTTACCTCAGTCGTGTTTTACGATACCTGGTACAGAGTGAGTAAGTACACTTTTCTACTTCGCCGGTTTACTCATTACTAATATTATGAACACGAAAGTTTGTAAGTATGGACGTGCGGGTGTATATTTGTTACTTTTTCACGCCGAAACGGCTGAACAGATCTGAATCAAAATTGACTCAGAAATAACTGATGGTCTAAAGTAACATATAGGCTTTTTTTATCCTGATTCCCCATGAAAATGGTCACATTTCGAACAGTTTACCTGGTGAGCGATATAGAGTTCTCGGAATAAATAGTCCCTTAGGGATAACTCGCGGACATATTCTCGAGCGGAAAGCTAGTGGAGTATAAAACAACGTTACTATCTGCCCAGTAATATTGATTCTCATAACGTTTGGTAGGTAAGCATATATAGAAGACGTTTACATTGTAATATGTAATTAACAATAGACTTCGTTTATGATCGCTACTGATTGTAATATTGTGTTAATATCTGTTTTAGGTAACTTGAAAAAATATTTATTCAAATTGTGGTCAGAGAGTCTTGGTCTGAAGACTGTCTTCTGTTTCCATTTCGGTCGATACATACTTAACTATGTATTTTAAAGATGAAGAAATAATGTCTGGCGAGGAAGATGGAAGAATTTATTGATTGAGGTTCCGAAACTCCCACGGGACGCGAACTGCCCCTAATCAGCAAGACAAGTTATCTTCTTAAAATTTTATATTTTAACTAATTTTTCAGGAAATATCCGAAGAATGTATACCTGTTCGAAATCCTATGACTAGTGGAAATTGTCTTCATAGAATCCAAATTCATTAAAAAACTTAAGAGAATTGACATATCGAGCAAACATATACCTCACTTCGGACTGCTTACTGCGGACTTATATAAAGAAGTTGCTAAGGTGAAATGACGTCACAAAACATGTCGCACCTCTCTGTCCAACAACTTTTAAGCTTCATAACACTATTCGTTATTAACAGTGCCAGATAGGACTCCCAATAATTAAATAAAAAATGTGCTTATTTTCAATTATTAAGTACAAAATGAATCAATACATTAATTACTTACAGATGGAAAATGTAAGTACGGATCAGCCCACCGTGCTTCGACACACAAGCTCCAGTGGGACTATAGCTATTGTCGCGGGTACGGATTCTCAAATTACCCACACTTTCCAATTAGTTGATTAAAGTCGAACATGGGGAGATAGTTGGTTCACCTCCGGTTAATATTCTGACTTGGTGATAGTTATTTTGTAATAGCTGAAGATTACATTATGTTCGATTTTCGACCTTAAATATGAGAACTTAGAGTTTTAGTTATAAAATATTTTCTCTTACTAGTCTCTTATAAAAGTTTATTGTATAATGTTTTATTATCATATCAGCCATTGGAAGTCCACTGCTGGACTTAGGCCTCCCCGGGACATGGGAATTTATGCCTATAATAGCAGCGTTGGGCAAGCGTGCTTGCAATCGCAGAGCGTAACTTTCACAACGGGGATGCCCATCCCCGCCCTGTGCTTTTGAGTTACGGTACTGGTACCTTAGTCGCCTCTAACGACACTTGGTACTGGGGGAGGTACTATTCTACTCTACCGGTATCCCATAGCTAATGTATCGTACAATGTTTAAATATAAATTATTATTTGATTAGTTGCAAATGTACTGGATTATAGCTGATATGATATTAAAACAAAATATTAAAACACATAAGTTCAATTTAAGTCCTCATTACGCGGCCCGGTTCAACAGCCAGAAGCGAGTGTAATCCGGCCAATTTAAAAATCAACCGTCAAAAGCGGAGTTTCAAATTGTTGAACACCTAGCCAATTTATCAGATCCCCTCTATCTTACACACTTATATTAATATTTTCCGGCGCTATGAGCGCAGTAATTGTCGTTGGTATATTAAAAGTTACATTGCGCACGTGGTGTGTGAGAGGGCCCTTATTATCCGGTCTACAGTTTGGGGCGAGCTTATTAATTCTTTGGGGAAGCTTTGAAAGTCTTTTTTATAATATTTTGTTGTAGCTTTTATCGTGTCCTGCGTTAGAATTAAGTGAACCAGGTGTCATTTTAATTAGTGAAGTAAGTAATCTGGGGTACGGTAAATTAGAAGTTATTTGTTGTTTATAGATTACTTGTCTAACAAAGGTTCGTAAGGTCCCAAAGTTCGCAGCCTTAAGAGCTGTCAAACAAATATTTTTGGCACTAAGAAAATTATGTTAGATTAAATTCAGTTTAGCGCTGGAATGATGATGATGACGTAATTATATATGATATATATGAGTAACTAGGCACATATATATAATAGAAATGTTATTTTTAGATTGATTACTACTAAAATTAGGATGTAATATCAACGTTCGCGCGTATACAATTATCTTTTAGTATTCGAGTGGCCCGGTGGTAAATTCGGTAGTGTTCCTATCTTGTGCACCAAGGTTCGTGGGTTTGATCCCCGACCAGGAGAAATATTTATATTATGAATAATTCGTGTGGTACCTGCCGAATGGAACAGTACCTTCCACTGTACCAGGTGTCGTAAAAGGCGACTATGGTATCAGAACTGAGAGATGTCGGTATATCCATACGAAACAGGGCGGCTCAAATGCACACGGCGGGGATGGGCAGCAGCATCCATGTCGCGACACCTGCGCTCTACGATGAAATTTACGGCTATATTATGATAACTATATTTGTGATTTCTCCGTTGTCTGTTGTGCTTTAAGCGACTTTTCTGGGAGGTGTTAATTTATTATATTGTTTTCTAATCATGTGCAATGCCCACAGTGCCGCTGGCGCGATGTGTGACCGCACCGGCTTCGGCAGCTCCATGGGACACTTCCCCATGGGCATGTCGGCGATGGGTGCCATTGGCACCATGGGCTCCATCGCCATGAACGGGCAGCAGCCAAAGAAGTCTCCAGAAGAGCACATCAAGAGGCCCATGAACGCGTTCATGGTGTGGTCGAGACTGCAGAGAAGGAAGATCGCACAGGATAACCCTAAGATGCACAATTCCGAGATCTCAAAGCGATTAGGTAAGTGTTTGCTATGATTCGCTTTACTTTAGATAAGGAAGTCCTCCGTAGGCACTTGTATTTCTTAACTTCTTAAACAACCTTTTTATATTAGACGAGGTCGGCAAACAAGCATACATCGCGTGATACTAAGCGTTACGCAGTCGACCTTTGTATTAGTTCTACCACATTTATTTACCAACTCTTCTTTTACTGACTTATCGTTATTCTCACAAAAGGTAGCATTAATATCCTCACCTATTTCGACCGCCAAATAGCTGTTCGCTTTTCTGTGTTCCGGTTTGAAGGGCGATGGAGCCAATAAAATTACTGGGTATTGTGACTTAATATCTTCAAGTCACAGATTGACAACGCGCAAGTTATATCCTTGTGATATTACGAGCGTTTATAGGCTGCGGTGACGCTTACTATCCCGGACTGTTTGCTTATTTGTAGACTAGGTCTAATAGAAAAAAACATCTTTATGGACTTGATCTGCGGTAATGTTTGTTAACCAGCAAACAGATCTTTTTAGTACAAACGGAGAATCTACATAGTTTTTGTTTCTCAAAATTACATTTCTGAACCTTTTTTTTGCGAAAAATATTTTTTTAAGTTTTGAAATGACATTAATTCCACTTATATGTACATAACTTGCTGCAAGTAATAGGCGTCTGTGCGCTAATGTAATATCCGTCGGCACCTCACGGTGTGACATACAGAAAGCCGAATTCCTATGCTGAGCTAGAGCGATAGTTCTAAACAACAATAACTCGATTAAGTACCTCAATGTGTTCTCATTGTCATCACAGATGAGAGTCTCTCCGCACAGTTATTATGATGCAAACCAGCGGCTTCCTTATCTACGGTCCTTGTTGTCTATCAAAAGGGCTCATTTTGATTGCAAATTGATCATTCAGCCGAGAGACGATCTCTATCTTCATTGGATTAATCAATTCAATTAGATTGGGCCTCGCAATAATTTCCATTATGACACCTCAGGATCCTCGCTTGTTTAAGCGATTTCCTTGGAATGGGCTTGGGAATTGTTACTGTTTCGTTATCGGAAATATTTTCATCTTTACAATGTTTGTAACAGAACTCCCAATTATTTTGTGTCACTAGCGTCAGGTTACATGCAATAAAACAATTTTTACGGAAACTTGATGTATTTTAACTTTTACGCTTTGAATTATCGATGCAAGACTCCTTTTTGTGATTTTTTTTTTAAGTCAAACTAGTCCGACTTAGTCCCCGACACTCGGCTGTTATCTAGTAAAAATTCCCAGTAATATTAGTAGTTATACAAAACATACAGTCGTTTATTAAACAATTATGACGAAACCAAATATAAATAGTGATAAACCGTTTCTTACCTGCAAAATATTAAGAAGCAGAACATAAAGAAAGACAGGTATGGTGTTAACTTAATGAGTTTCACAACACATTTGCACAGCGTCCCAAATGATACTGCATCGTCCATACATCAACCATTTAATTCCCATTTCGCGCTGAGGGCCCATTTGGAAAAATTTAAGATACAAAGTCGCATGTAGAAAAAAATAAACATCGCAATCACCGGCAGGAGCGTCACAGCGGGATCTCGCCACCGAATTAATCAAGCAAAAGTAAGCAAAACCGGCTGGCTCACAGAAAATTTAAAAATATTCAGAAACGGGCAGACACGAGCGGAAGAGTATGGAAAAATAAAAACGACCATGGCCGCCATTCTGTCGGTGACGGCGAGAGGAAACGCCATTTTCTATTTTTTCCCTCCTTTTTTAACTCCGCCTGTGTACCTCCTGTACGCGCAGTATTTAGGGGGTTGTTATGTATAGATTTGTTCAGTTTGATCAGAACGTTGTTTCTATCTGAGAATAGCTGATATTTTTCGCTATTTCCAGTTCATGATTATTATTCAACATAGACTCCGATAGAGAGACTACCGTAGAAGAAAGAGAATGCCGTTAAGTTTTGTTGATTTCCGCATTAATTTCATGAGGACAACAAATTTAAAATCATATTTAGCCTAACTAAGATTTTATAAGGTTGAGTTGTTTAATAAATAGGAGTTAACAATCGATAAAGACTTGATGTGGCAGTATACCGCTTTAAAGGTTTACATAAGATGTAATCACTAACATGAAAGTAAATAAATGCACTTTTACATTTATAGGATACAAATAATATGTTTCAATATATTTTTTCCTGCTCACATAAAAGTTCAGTTACATCTTCGTAGCGTACAGAGCTCGGGAAACATGGCGACAGTCAATAATGTTAGTTTCTTTTTGCAAAGAGGAGGGGTGACAGTGCTTCGCTTACGTAAAAGTACAGCCTTTGTCCTCCCCAAACAGCCCATGTTTTATTCATACCCTGTCTTTTAGGCACTGAATAGGTACGTTTGTTTGTACTGAAATTGTTTGCATGCACAGGAAGCGGTTCGGATAATTCGATCTTTGTATTCACGGTCTGGTAAAAGTCCACCTTCAAACCGATCTCTAACTTAGCGTTAATGTTTGGTCAAATATGAGAAACGTTAAGTATAACAGAATGTGATGTGAAAAAATCGTCATACTTAGTTCCAGCTGAGTTGGTGTTTCGTTCAACTATCTATTTGTAATTTTAAGCTAACTTGCTTTCACATTTTCCGTTGTAAAAAGCTTTAGGTTTACAGTCTACTTTTTCGACGTTTAAGTAAGTAAATACCTAAACTATCCAGTCTCGAGACTACGTCTACTTTTTGTGTGGGTCACAGAGTTTAACTATTAAAGTTGAAAAAGAGAATACGATTGGAAATATCAAAACTCGTCGTGTTTGGTCGTGGTTCATTTGTAATCGTAACGCGGCGATGCCGTGCGTGACAGCGTTCAAAACAAGCCCCAAATTTTTTTCAAACACCAATCATAGGATCGTATTACACTCGTGTGGGTAGTAATCACCCAAATACAAGGATGGCACGAAACAATGCACATCTGTGCAGAACCTGTCGATGCGAGGCGTCGCACCTCCGATGTGCAGCGTTAATAAATCGATGTACAAAACGCGTTTTGTTCTCGGAATCAATCGAATGTCGCCCGACAAATGCCAATGCGCTCAACAAAGGTATTCGATGCACAATAGTGCGTACCAAACTTTTTACCGGTGCTGTGTACACACGGCGTTGTAGTTTTGCGAGCGACGTCTGCTTATCCACTGTCAGCAGGTCTATTGGCCGTTATCACTTCTTACATATATTATATTTTTGGTAGGTCCCTTCAATCATCATACCAGCTATTTAAAGTCCACTACTGGACATATGCCTCTCCAAGAAAGAAGGTTTTTTGCCCATAATTGCTGCGGTGATCAAGCGTGTTGGCGATCGCAGAGCGCAGCTATCGCGACGGGGATTCTGCTGCCCATCCCCGTCCTGTGCATTTGAACTGCACTGTTTCGGATGGATATACCGCCACCTGTCGGTTCTGGTACCTTAGTCGCTTCTTACGACACCTGGTGCAGCGGGAGGTACTATTCTACTCCGCCGGTACCTCACGGCAGGTCTATTCCAAATTTAGGAGGAAAATCTACAATATCATTTTCTACATAGTAAATACGAGTCCAAGGATAACTTTATGATTCCCATTTCCACTGCTTCTGTTATGTGTTGTTTGTGTCATAAAATAATTCAAAGTTCGTTGAACCCTCCAACAGTGTGCCTCTGGTGTTTGTTTTCATCAGTGTCTGGCGCATCCACCTTCCCTTAATAATTCCTACCCGCCAACTGTTAGGGGCGTTGCTCGCATTGACTACGCAGTTAATATTAATTAACGTTGGGGCGATTGTTGTTCCTGTAATAGGTTCCCGACAATCGAATGAGGAGTGATGTTGTACTGGTTATGCGATAGTATGTTTGTACATGCCCATTGTTTGAGCAAACAGCCTTCAATGATCTAGAGTATGAATATACTTGTGGCAACATGTAGATAGGACCCAACACATTTCCTTGAGAGACTCCTCCACGACTCTTCAACAACGTTCAATTAGTTCTTTTCGTTACGGAATATTAACATTGATTTGAAATATTAACGTTGTACCAATATTAAAATTAACAAATCGTTAGCTACCTTTCTCTTTTTATAGGTGCCGTATCCCCAGTAATTGTAATGTATATATCAAATTCGGCACGGTGCAGTTTATCTACGGCTCCACCGACATATTGCATCCAACGTCAATTTACGCCGATTTTCCTCGCTCCACCTTATGTAGCCAGTCAGCTTTTTTCGCTGCGTTTTTTGAAGATTTTTTGTTTCAAACGCTCACTCCATTTTTTGTGGCAGATGCAGTAATTAAAGCACCGTGGATACAATGTGGTACGCCATTGGCTGCGACCCGACATAGCATCAAGGCGTGCCCAATAGTAACACCGTGAAAAATCGTATAAAGAACTCTTCTGTGGCTATACAAAAGTTGGATTTTTTCGTGGACAAAGAAAAGCGTGTACTGTCGACAAAATAACCGGGCATTGTGTGTAAGGAATCTATTAAGATAGACTATACTGCGGTAAATTCTGATAGAATGACTAACTATTTTGTACGGTTAGAACGGGAGCTGTTCGGGTTAAACGAGCTTTTATTAACCGATGTATCGGTTACATAATGGGTTTTTTGTTGGTGTCTCCGAATCGGACGGGTTCAATGTGTAGTGCATTGGAAATCTAAATTGAGTCTTGACCTGACTGCACTGTCATTGAACTTACAATTGTGAGTGCTGATGCAGATTTCAGCGATAAATTTAAGTTTTGATTGGCGTCTGTTGCGTAGTTATCAGCTTGTCTACGACTGTTCATGGTTTTAGTACCGGCTGGGATACATTTGGTAGTTGGGCTTTTGAAAAACTGTCTTTTATCTGGACACTGTCTGAATGTCATGCTAGTTTTTTTTCTGTTTTATTGCTAAGACATGATGTTAGGCAACCATAACTTTAGAAAGTATTAATTTTGGCTGAATTTCTTATTATTAAAACAATCTTAGTCTAGTTCTAGTGGAAGTAAAAAAAATTAGTACTTTAAATATTATGAAGTTAGCAAAGAAGCATATAGTCCGCTTTATAATAAACGTATCCGCAGATTATAGACGCTTGTGTCATGACAAGGATATCACAAGCGTGTCGCAAACCCAGTGAACGGAAGATACTACGTCACCACCCACCTAGTTTACCCAGTAATTTAACTGCTTCTCTCGTCCTTCAATGGAATACAACAATGCGAACACTATGTAGGGGTAAAAATAGATGAGAGTGAGGTACCAATGCAGGCGACCTTTGTAAAAGGTCTTCCTCAATTACTTACATTGTGATACCTTTTGGTAATATTGGCGAACAAATTGGAAATTGTCACCTTATAAAATGCAATAGTACCAAAAAATCCCGTTGGTACCGGCACCTAACCATATCCTCGTCCCAAGTCTAATATACAAGCAGTATATACTAGCACGTAGACATCCGCTTATCGTTTCGACGCAGGCTTCGCCCCGGCGGGGGCACGCAACAAAAATACTGTTGTTTCCTTATTGTGTCGTGGGTTGTCGCTTGTCGCTGTTGTTCCCGCGAAAAGGGCGTTTGTTTGCCCTTGTTTAATTACTAGACGGTTTTTGTGAGGTTATA
Organism: Heortia vitessoides; assembly: GCA_020976665.1. Lineage (NCBI taxonomy): Eukaryota > Metazoa > Arthropoda > Insecta > Lepidoptera > Crambidae > Heortia > Heortia vitessoides. Next base: position 2,262,118 of record JACJUM010003174.1, read on the forward strand.
TTCGTGCCCGGCTCCCGGGCTATAATGCTTTTTGTCACTGCGTTTTTTTCCATCTATTTTAAAGGTGTTTTCTGCGTGGATAATTATAGAACGAATTTCGGATTTTTCCATTTTTTCTTTTGTTTGCGAAAATGATAAAGTGTTTGCTTTAACTGGCTTTTCTATTGGTCTCGGATTATAGTTACGAAAATAAATCTCAATGATTAAATGCTCACAAAAACATGTAAGTATACTCGTATATCTCTCCGACAAGGGTTAATTGTTCCAGGCCCCTCTAGAAGACGTTCGGATTCATAATGACAAAAAATTTAATTCTGCTTTAATAGCAAAGTAAAATCCTATTTTATAGAGGTACTTAAAATGTTGTACGATTGTATGAACTTTGTATTAGAAAATCACTCTTTTTAATTTATTGGTAGTAAAGAGAGTCAATACCTTTTATACTTCAGCGAACACGGAGCTATTCCGTTCACAAATGAAACAAAACGCATTTTGAACCTCAAAAGACCATCAGAAGCGTAACAGAATTGACGTAAAAGCCAAATTGAATCTATTAGCGCTTAATAAAATTGTGACCTAAATAAAGTTTCTTACCATTTCAATTTTCCGGGCGAAAGGGTGGCTGCCGCTCCTTCGCTATGCGTCTTTGTCGCCCCGTCCCCCCTCCAGCCCACCATTGTCGCATGGCACACAAGCTTTCAGAGTAATGAAGAGCATTTTCGTCCGATTCCGAACACAATGAGCGCTTTAATATGACGCACAGAGAGGAAAGTCCTTTGTTGCCTCTCGGTATTGTAGCGAGCGTGTGTGTGTGTAACGTGCTCTCTGTTTTTTGTTTTGTTTTCACGATTGTAGGGTACAATGTACGTAATGTACGCACGTTTTGTGACGGATTCTGCGATAGATCTGTGATGTTTGCTTTACATAGATCGCTGGCATCGCGGAGACGACGCGGTGCTTACTTGTAACCTGCCTTTGAAATAGTTTAATTAATGCCTACCATTATTGCAGAGCCTTAAGTAATTAATGCTTGATGTTTTACACTAAAAAGGAGCGTAACAGATTCTTGTTTCTTTTTTTAGATTCCATTTCAAATGTTAAATGTTCCGGGTCTGTTTGAGGTTTTATAGTGCTTAGGAAATATTTTTTCGGGCTTAATCGAAGATATTAAAATAATATATCACTTGCCAATTAACATTGCTTATAATATTTCCAACTAATTTACATTAACGCGCCGCTTACCTATTTAAAACATACCCAACTAATTAACGTTTATATTACACATATATTTATTTGAAATCTAAGAGAATATTAAGTACTCATTGTGTTTTCTATGATAATAAAACATGGTTAGCTTACTATACACAATTACGCTAAAACATGTAATTTGAAAAAGCTAATTTATGTAATACAAATGAAGAATCTATGATTTGTTACGAACATATAACGATGGCCCGCCGCATAAGAATTAAGTATTCCCATTGTTATGTAATGCTACAACAGAATGCATACCGGACGATCATTGTGTATTGCCAGGCTTTTGTTTCGCGGGAGTTGTAGGAAATAATTATTGTATAGTGGCAACACTTTGCAGCGGGGACACGTGTCTTGCCAGTGCAATTGTTAATGGGTGTTAATTGAATTCAACTTGTTTAGAGGGTCATTTAATTCGGTTTGGTATCGATTTTTGATAGATTTTAATATAAGTTTTGAAACATTCCTTTTGTTTCTGTAGGGTGTTATGGTAAGTGGTAAAAATAGAGAATTGTTTCAAAATGGCGTTGCGTTGCTTTGTCCCTGAAAGTTTCACCAACTGGCTAACTTGTTTCATCCATACAAATGTATAGAGATAATAAGTGCATATCCTTCCACTGCATTTTGTCGCGCACAACAAATGCAGCATTAATAACATCCAATGCCATCCAAATTACCATCACAATCAGTCTCAACATTGTCTCCAGAAACAATAGCTGCAGAAAAACGTCCCGCGACAGTTGTCAACGGGGCAGGTGACACAGAAAACACTGTGCAACACAATGCCGCGGATCCATCATAATGACATCAACTCATCAATACTTTAGACTGACAACCGTGCCCTCCCGCATTGCTGGAAAGCGGCCGATATTTGCAAGCCGCATCCACGGTTCATTGTCGCACACAACATGTTTGTTTTAAAGATCCATTTCTGATGCAAATCATGAGCGACGTTGAGAAATTGTGGCGTCCTTTGTCGTTTACAAATAAACCGTTTGTCAGTCGTTATATTCTATACTAGATGAATTTATAGTGCTGGACGATGGCCATACCGGCTGGTCGTTCGGACGCGCCGAACGTCTTATAGCTGAGAATAAATACCCTTAGTTCGCAATTGCAATAACAATATTATAGCTATAAATGGGATGGTTTGAAAGTGAGAAATTATCGCTTGCAGGTGTACATAATGTCCACGAATGCTATTAAATAAAATAAAGTACACGACGGTTAGCCTAAAATGGCAAAGCATTAACATTAACAAGGTTTTCTGCAATTAAAATTGTAGATAAACTCCATGTTGGAATCGTGGGCTGCGAGTAAATAAAGGGGGAATTTCATTTCAATCGGTGGTCCACCTTCACACCGCGGTGGTACATTCTTATCATTGTAAATACGAGATCCTTATCATCCCGACCGACAAAGCAAACAATACCCGCTCCGAAGTATCGACAGAATAATGAGGAACCGGGAAAAACTTCTGTTGAGGAATGAAAAGCGCAAATTCGTCATTAGGCGGCGCTTTCCGCCATTGTTGTTGCCGTCCTTTTCATTCTGCAGCGCTGTAGCGTAAGGGGGAACGGGACGGATGATGGTCCTCCGAGCCGGATTGTTCCTTTCTATGTTGGAGACATTGTTTTCGCTTTTATGCTCGCCTGAATTGGGATTGTCTTGTCTGTTTGAATGGACGGTGGCGCCCCTCCACGGTATCAATGCAGCCTTCTATAAATGTAGGGGGACAAAGGGTTGGTCTTTTGAATCGAGCTGGGAGACAGGTCGTTCGTGCCTTCGATTATATTGTATCGATTCAATGCCATTGTCTATGCAATGAGGGATGGTTAGAGCAAATTACTTTTCTGTTTTTGTTTCTGTCTTCATAATGGCTTATGATAGACGTTCGGATGTCGTCTGTTCTAGATAATAGTGTTTTGTGTAAGACCTGTCTCAATCAAACGTTTGAGTAATAGCAAGATATTTATTGATGTGCTTAAGCACAATCAATTATGTTTAAATCGATGCAAAGTTGTAGGCATTTCAATTAGGGGGTAAAAAGGTTTTACCAATTGATTTACTAGTCAATTAATAAAAACAGGTTTTGGTTCTGCTTTAAGACAAAGAGCTGTAGTAATCTTCCCGTATATTTGAATTCTTCCCAATTCTTTCTGCATGCTAACGTCTACTTCACCGATTTTAATAATTTTTTGAACTTAAGTGTATATCTCAATGTATAGTCACAGATTTTTTTATTATATATACAATATATTTAAGACAGAACAACGTCTATCGGGTTTGCTTGTAACTAGTGTTAATATAGAAAATAAAATTAAAACTTCCTCCTCAGGAGCGGAATGGAAACTGCTTACCGAAGATGAGAAGCGACCGTTCATTGATGAAGCCAAAAGACTCCGGGCAATGCACATGAAGGAGCACCCAGACTACAAATACAGACCGAGGAGGAAGCCGAAGACCCTCAGAAAGGAGGGTTATCCCTACTCCATTCCATATCCCAGCGTGCCCATGGATGCTTTAAGAGCAGGTAGGTTATATTTAGTCATATGCAGTCATTGCTCGTGGTTGACAGATTGTTCTAGTTTATTATTGAATTTATATTTTTTGTTATGCTACTTAAAGGCTTTAAGTATAGTTTGCGTGATAATAAATGGTAATTTTTTGTATCAGATTAATTCGAGAAACAAACGTAAGAGCCGTGAGACAACGTCAATGTGAAGTAAGCGTCACCGCAGCTTCATAAAGATATCACTAGCGCGTTGCAAATCTTGTAGTTTGGAGATACCTATGCCACGTTTAACAGTGATTTTGCTGCTTTTCTATTCTATTAGTATGAGCAGGGTACTATTGATATCTAATTCCTAAATAATTACATTTAAAAATATATTAAATTCACTCATTGCATACTGTAGTCTGAGTCTTCATTTCCTTTTTGGAACAGGAAGCTTCTTAAAGCACATTCTGGGTACATTTTTTGTTATTAAATAAATAAATTTCTATTACATTTCATATTGACCTGTCTCCGAAATAAGTAGCTTAAAGCACTTATGTTACAGATATCAGATAATAGAGAAAGTACAAATTTAATTCTTAGATACATATTAATAACACCCACACTTAGAACGAATACCACTATTGGTCTAATCAATATTTTCTCTGGGTGAAGATCGAACCAACGACCTTAGGCGCACAAGATAGAATGACTACCATCAACGCAATCGGGCCCATCGGGCTAACATTAACAAAACAAATTTAAATACTCATTGCGTACTGTATTTCAGTCTTCTTTCACCTGTGAAACCATAAACTCAGTGGAAAATAATATTACGAACAACTGAAACAGATGGCCTTATCTTCACTTGTTACTTAGTTCAAAACATTAAAGCCTTAACTTGGTACACCATACAATATAAAAATGTAATTAGAATAAAAAATGACGATCAATCGAAACGTGCCAGCGCCGTACAAAATATTAAAAGGGCCACTATTTACGTTGTCAACAAAAAAGACGCCACCAACTTTCTTTATTACAAAACAGGCGTTGATCAAGTAGCACACGACAAGCAAACACACTTATTTCCAAATATCAAAACCATTGGTCGCGCTCTGTTTTCGTTGCGTTCGATCGGATGTACGTAGTGATGCAGCCATTCGATTTTAACATCGACACACCGGGAATAAAAATGGGTTTACTTACAAGGTATTTAACAAAGCGTTCATAGGAATTGAAAAAAATAATAAAGCTTGTGAAACAATTGAGATATTTTTTTTGTATTTTAGCTGTGGGGTACCGGCGGAGTAGATTAGTAGGTACCTCCCATTGTACTAGGTGTAAACGGCGACTGAGGTACCTAAACCGACAATGGCGGAATATCTATCCGCGCAGCTTAAATACAGGGCGGGTGGATCGATAGCAGCAAATTTAAATCACGAAGTTGCGCTCGGTTATTCCACCACGCCTGCCCAGCGCGGCAATTATAGGCAAAAATTTTCCTTTCTATGTCCAACTGTAGACTTTCCATAGCTGATATAATGATTTGCCTGCTAATTGTATAATTTAATATTTAGTTCATGTAAAAAAGCTTAGCAACGTGGCATGAATATTGCTATTTTTTAAGACTGCCTGTTTTTAATCTTGATTTTCCAACTCATTTCCGTTTGTTACATGAAATACATATAACAGTTACACAATAGTCAGGCAGAGCGTTTTTATGGTGGTAAAAAATAACAAAACTTGTTATTGATATTAAAAGTTATAATAAGTTAATTGTCAAAATCCGTGTCGACCGCATTCGTCGTTCGTTTTCTATCTGTTATAATACGCTAGAAAGTCCACCTTAAAATTATACAATCGCGAGTTCTACTTTGTCTCTACCCTAAATATCGATATTAATTCGATTACTCGCTTTACAAACATTTCCAAATCGAAGTGACACAAACAAAAACTGACATCGCAACAGCCAAAGTCAACTTTTTGTGCCCATTTGCTGCGTCGCTAATTCTGAGCTAATCTCTTTTGTTGCATCGATGTCGATTTTGTACATTTCTTTTGAGATACGGGCATCGATAATCGCTTGAATGATAAAGTGTGACCGGACATGCAATAACACATGTTCATTGTCGATGCATTTGCATATTTTGTCACACTCGCGCACTTCACTACCCGGCCGTGACAGTTTTGCTTTTTATTTTATCTGTGCCTCTTATGCCTATGAAATGATTAATAAGCCTTGATCCATTTTTCTAGTCATACCTGAATGCAGGAATGAAATGAATAAGTTCGCATATATGTTATCAATAGCTTTGTATTTTATTATATGTATTTTGAAATATTTAGGCCATCACGGGAATACCTAGTTTTATACAACTTTTACGTTCTTTGATTACATTTTACAAAATGACAATCATATTTTAGTAATAAAGAAAAAAAAACGATTAAACCGTCTTTGAATTGTATCGATGTTATAAAAAAGGTTTTACGTTTTACACCTAGGGTCAGATATTTAATTCCGATATGACCATTTAGACAAGTTCCTATGAATAAACATACAAGTTAGATAATCTAGTTTTTCTCTCACTTGTCTCCACTGTTATTCTTAATCTACACTGGAATATAACTTTAATATTTATTTATTGTTTTGGACACAGAAAACTATTGAGTCCAACAGACGGATAAAAAAATTTATTGGATCCTAGCAAGCTCCACAAGGATGCATGGATAGCATGAGAAGCTTAACTAGAAAATAACAAAAAAGACATATATTTAACGAACAATTAATTAAATAAACTAAACTAAATAATTGAAAAAAGACACAAAATACTAACAATAACTGAGCTTTAAAGAAGGCCACTTTCCTATTACTTAGTGTTGAATTATGAATGTCAGTCACACAGCTGGGCACATTACATACAAAGTGACCTCACTCACTTGTTTCTGATAATCAGCAATATTTACATTGCTATGTGAAAATAAAAAGGGTGAGAGAGGCAGTGAACTGGGCAATGTGATATAAAATCTTCAAGTCACAAGGTTGGTGACGCGCTCCATGTTGATACGGGCGTCTATAGACTGTGGTGTCGCTCAGAAGTTAATGCTAGTTTGCCAATATTTAAATAACTAGCAGCCCGCCCTGGCTTCGCGCGGGTGCATTGTAGATAAAAATAGTTTTTTGTAGACCTTTCTCCTCGGATTCAGCCAGCGTTTACTATATAATCGCAAAAAAAAACATTAGAAACTTCTAAAATGATCAGTATTTCTCTACTACATTATGCACGTATTATACATATAAACATCATCTTGAATCAATTTGTATATGAAAATGTAGCTGTGCCCGCGACTTCGTCCGCGAGGAATAGTGGGTACCATACCTTAACTTTTTTTACTTTCTTTACCTTAACTTATATAAACTTTGAATGTCATTTAATCAAAATCAGTTGAGAGGTTTCAGTGGGAAAGCGTAACAGACAGACAGACAGAGTTATTTTCGCATTTATAATATTAGTAGGGATTACCGCTTCAAAATCCGTTGCGTAGCTTTAAAGATCTAAGTATACACAGGGACAGATAGCAGACAATGACTTTGATTTATACTAGGTACTGACTAAATATTTTAATGTAATTTTAATCTCCCAATGAATACATGAGTTTGTCATAATCTGTTACCAAATAAGTTCATACTAAGGGGTTTAAATAAATGGTCAATAACCCAGAAGTGAATCGACTTGTGTGTGCTGTCATTAAGGGCTGTAAAGTTATATTGCTTGATTATAATGAATGTGAGGTTGTTATCGTTCTTGTAACTGTACGTACGATTGTGTTATTTTGATACCGTGTATGATTTATATATAGGTCGTATCGAAACTTCTTACTTAAACTTGCACTTGCAATAAATTAGAAATAGCATTCTGTTCATCTTTCTAACAAGATCAATTATATCTTTATTTAAATAGACACTTTTAAATCATCATAAAATATGTAATGCAAACAAAAAATTGATAAACATTGACCGATGACCTTGGCAGCCAGTGTTATAAGAGTAATTTAAACATAGGTCATTGAGTATCCTACTTTAGTACTAGTCTGTCGGCACCAGACGGGTCCTATAACTAAGTTTGTAGCATGATCATTACGCAAGCCATCAGAACAGAACCTGCAAGAAAATCGGATGGTGACACGGGTTCCAATAACACCTAATGGTGGTATTATTTGAACCCACACCGGCGTTGGTGCTAACCGTTGTCTTAATAGTAGATATTAGAGCAATTCAATTCAATCCCAAGCAGTTTCAATATTAATATAATCTTTCAAGCAGTAAACATCCTTAGCTATAATAAGTTTAAACGAATATTTGTAATTCTGTCTGTATATCGCATATTTAAATGAAGACTGCATCAATTTAAAAGAAAATATTTCCTACAATTCTAGGAACGTCGCTTTTTATTTACAAGTTTAAATAAAATATCGAATTCATTTAAGAAGATATCAACGGGCGACATGTTTAGAAAAGCTTTTTTGTCAAATATGATTGCGTATTATGTCCCCTAATGTTCGCAAATTCACATCAATTTCACAAATTATTGCAATCTTCATCTGGGGGTCTAGGGATGCGTTATATATAGATAATTAAAATCTGTTTATAATATAAAGTTAACTTTTAATTCAAAATGGGCATATGAAAGTATGTACTGTATTTATATCAAAAATAAGATTTTTAGAATTCTACACCATAAAACGGTCTACAAAAAGTCCGCCTTGGCATATGCCTATCTATATGTATATTGAAGTAGTATATTTGTGATTCCTCTGTTGTCTGATGTCCTTAACACAAGTACTTTAAGCGACTTATCACGGAATCAGGACAATGTATGAGACGTTGTGGGATTTATTTATTAATTTAAGAATACTCTTTATCCTCATTACACCTATGCGATGTCGGGCGAGTTGCTAGTATTACGCAAAATAAACTTTACTAGTGTACCTATCGATTACAATACCGCGGATAGGCATCGATCCCGGTAAGCCAATTCGAAATGAATGCAGTGACTGCCTTGTAAAAATATACCGGCACAAAGGGCTGGCTGTGTTCTGCGCGGGACGGCCATTATTCAGCCGATGTCATTGGATACCAACCCGGATTACACAATTTGGGGCCGCGTTTGGTCGGATTGCTCGTTGTCTAGCTAACTGAACCACTATTATGCCACTAGCACTGGCATAATTTGGATGGGTATTTTTGAGACTAAGTGGATAATTCATCAGTATACTGTGTTTTTATGGCACTTTTCCGGGAATAATAATATACTATGTTCTCTTCTTTATCTAGGCTTGAAGTAATTTACGACCAACTTAAAACGACCAACGTATAAAGACCAACTTAAAACGACCAACTTAAAACGACCAACTTAAAACGACCAACTTAAAACGACCTTTTCTATCGATGCATCATATATATTAGTAAGTTGAAGTGGCATTGGGCAGGGCATTTGGTACGCAGAACCGATGGCCGATTGAGTCGTAAGGTTCTGGAATGGCGACCACGTACCGGCAAGCGCAGCGTAGGGCGTCCCGCAAGATGGACAGACGATCTGACTAAAACCGCAGGATCGCGCTGAATACAGGCCGCATACAACCGGTCCTATTGGAGATTACTTGAGGAGGCTGATGTCCAGCAGTTGACGTCTTATGGCTGATATGATGATAATATAAATTGATAAATGAGGAATAAACTAGCATATTTTTTAAATTTTTATTTTTTTTATTAAACGTTACACGGCTAATTTTAGCATCAGGGTATTATTTATCATGATCATCGTTCCCAGGCTACCCGGAACCTTTTATCCTTAATTCCTTACTTATATTATAAACGCAAGAGTTTGTATGTATATATAGTAAGAGGTAAGGATGTTTGTTTTTTACTCTTTCACACCGGAACGGCTGAACAGATCTTGATAAAATTGGGCACAGAGATTATGGATAGTCCGGAGTAACACATCGGCTACTTATTCCGAAAGCATGTTCCACTTTAGTTAGAATCGGTTTTGTATTTATCTGTATAGAAGTGGTACGATTTTTGCATTAAGAAGTAGACTACTTTCCGGAATTACATGAGAACTTCAGTGAGATATAGAGTAAAAATTGCTAACGGAAAGCGTGCTCTCAATCAATAAATCTAACCTTTATTAATCATGCTTCTATTACGCAGAGCGAGTCAAGCCCACCGGCAAACTTGAGCGAAACATAACGTTTTGTAATAAAATACCACAAGCCCCCGGTGACATCTAAACGAGGCACGGGGTCACTCGCCCCGGCCGCGACAAAAACACCGCCTATAGTCACGATTTTTTCTCGTGACCACAAAACTGAAGCCCAGTTGGAGATACGAATTTCTACACGTAAATACTAAGGAAAACCTTTTATTTTGCGGCCGAGATAAAACTCATTATTGTATCATAACCGTTACAACTCAGGCCTAGTGTTGTGCCCCGAAATGTTTTTATGAAACTTATTAAACCAACTCGTTTTATGAAATCGATACGCTTGATTCGATTACAAAAAATGTTATCGATATCTTTCAACGGATAATGGTGTTAAATAAAAATAGAATGCACAATGCATATTGTGTACGCGTCAAGCGATCGCTAAATTATATTACAAACATCTTTTTGCATTGTCTATTTAATAAATAAATAAATATATATATATATATATGTTCAAAGAAATATCTTGACGATGAAGAAATATCTTTTACTACGACTTAAAAGCGGCGTACACATTTTTTGTAACCAAAATTATTTAAATTCCAATATATTTGGAGAGAGATATCGGCCGAACACTAAAAATCTGATACACAAAAAGATAATACGAAACCAAAAATGCATAACAAAATTAATACAGAGTCCAACAAAAGGTTCTGGGCACATTGTCCACTGAGCACTGTAATATACAAGATTATTTCGCCAAAACGAGCGTGTAATTCTGAATAGGATTCTCCACTCATAACTTTATCAATCCAGTTTTAAATAAGGCGCGGTGCACATCGTCGACAATAGCCGTTGTAAGAGATTGAACGCCCACGAGGGTCCAACAAAAGATTCGAATATGAAAAGCGTTCGAAAATGGAACGCACAGTTTAAACCGTCTTCGCTGTGTTTGACAGTTGACAGTTTAGCTGTCAAACGCGGGAGGGGGGGCTAGTTTTGGGGTGCGTCAAATTTCAAGCGGGCTTTAGGTATTGACGTGCGATTTAAAGTTATTGAAAGTTGTCGCTTTTTAAAGGGCAGTGTGGGATGTCGGGGTTAAAAGGGGTGTTGCGGTGCGGCTTTGTCGTGTTTTGGTCGGAAGCCATAAACTAACCTGTTTAACCTTTTTCCTATTGAATTCTTTCGTTCGAAAATAGTTTTAGATTTTATTTGTCACGTTTGTTTTGTATGTAAATGTGAGATATACTTTATTAACTATTCGTACTCTAAAATTGGATCAAACTGGACACTGTAAGCTAAAATTAATTAAAATCTATTTTGTTCGTGATACGAAATTTTTACATATAATGATAAACCTTTACGACAGTTTGTTCTTTTTACTGCTTAACTTCTTTTAAATTGATTTTGACTTTGTAGAAAACTTAATGTCTTGGTCTAAAATTATGCTCGCGCTAAATAAAAAAATTATAAAACGCGTGATGGTAATTTTAAATCTTCTATCTTCAAACTTTAATAATCAGCTTAAGTTCACTTGAAACGCGAATTTTAACTCTTGCATAAGTTCCTCGCCTGTTGTTTGTAGCTGTGATATCGTTATAGTTGCCAGTAGTGAGTGAACAAACGCTATATAGGAGAAAGAGACGCATATAACGCACACTTGTCCGTACTTCGGCGCTCCGTTTGTATTGAAGCGTAACTTCAGTTACAATCTTTTATTTATTCCCTGATATCTCAGTGTTATTACTCTCGTATGTATGTGCTACCTGTTTTTATAACTACACCACCACCGTATGTAACTAACAAACAAATTTTATTCGCCTATAAATAAGAACGAGCATTCTTTTCATAACTAAAAACATTTAATGTACAATAAAATACGATGGAACTTTTTATCACAAACCATAATTTCAGTATTAAATATTAGATTTATAAGCAGCCCGACACGCATGCGGCGAAACGTAGGCGGGGTTGCGCGTGTGCCACTGCCCTTACCTAGGGCTGCCACATAGCTTTTAAGTTAATTGCGGCCGCGAATTTATGTAGGAAATAAAACGGGGGTGAATAATTAGTGTTCAAAGTGCTTTTGGGAGTTAAAATTGTTTTACAGTCGACGACAGTCATCGTAATTGGGTTTTTGTGTTTGGACGCGACTTTGTATGTGTCGGTCCAAGATAGTGCTAACAAATTCTCAGCTGTTTTTTACTAATTATATATTTACTAAAAGCATTTCCATTTTTTTGGTTATCTTTTAAGTTCCGTGTAAAATCATTGTGCCCTTACAGAACCTCTAATCTGAATTCTGTAACAAGACCTTTTTCTCAGTGTTGAAGAAATGCGAAATTTTATGATGCATAGCCGTAGCCAAAGCCATTTAATAATAAAACAAAAAAATGTGTCACTTCGTTGGTCCTGGTTGATTCTAAACTACTGAACCGGTTTTTTAATAAAAAGAGATTTATGAAGTCAGACCTCATACTAGAAAGTCTCCATTGGTACCTCACTCTCACCTATTTCTACAGACAATTAGCAGTGTTCGCATTGCTGTATCCGGTTTGAAGGGTGAGAGAGGTAGAGGTACTACTAGGTAATGTGACCCATCATCAAGTCACAAAGTTGAAAACACGCTAGTGATATCCTTGTGATATTACATACGTTTATAGGCTGCTGTGACGCTTACTATCGCGCTGACTGCTTGATTGTCAACCTGGCCTAATAATCGACTATAAGTACCTATGAATAAACAATCCTCGCAAACATTCAAGAGGATTGTTAAACGAATATTACTTACATAATACGGTCGATAAACATAAAAAATCTTTCTAGTTAGCTTTCCGTCTGCTAATTTGCATGCGTGGAGTTAGTTTGTGGCGAGAATTATCTAAAATAAAAAGAAGCCTGTATGTTCCCAGTGTTATTTAGTTTAGCCGTGCCAAACAAACAGTATTAGTAAAATTACTAACTAAATTATAATATTAATAGAAAGGAATTTGCTATAGTTTTCTTATTAAACTAATACATTCTAGGTTATGCTATAGTACCTATAGGTAATGCTTATGTGTGAGGTCGTTTCGAACATCATGTCAAAAGCCATTACTATTTTACCTTCCATAACGGCCACACAATTGTGATTGTTATCTGAATATCAATAAGTATTAAATTTGAGCAATTGCACGCTTATTTGAATGTCCGTAGCATTCATACAAAGTGTGGCACGTCTTCATCTGCCATTTCATTAAATACTAAACACACGACAGAAATAAAAAGCACCTTACTGATTTAACAGGTCCCGAAAGATCTTAATACGAGAACTCTAAAATCTTTTATGTAAATGCGAAAGCCCTTAGGGTCGCGCACGCGGCCCGCACGCGCCTAAGGGCGGGGACACTTCGACGGCGGACGGTAAGGGCAAGTGTACACGCGCCGACACCGCCCACGGGAGAGCAAATTTGTATTCAACACTATGGGTCATTAGACTATGTTTTTATTGATTAACTGCGATGTTTAATTATTAGTGGGATCACTAGGAACGTTTCGACACCAAAAAAAAATTACTTTTTCCGTATGTTTGTATCTGTTTATCTCGGAAACAGCCAGACAATAACATAGCATAGCTTCGCGACGGGAATGCAGATGCCTAACCCGCCCTGTTGCATTTGCGGTACGCTATCTCGACTGGATATACCGCCATTTGGCGGCTCCAGTATCTCATTCACCGCTTACAACACTCGGTACAGGGTCAATCCGCTGTCACGGGAAAGATGCAGGTTCGAGTTCTGAAGCCTAAGACAAGTAGATTTTATTTTCTAGTAAATATTATACATATCGTACCCCTAAGTGAAGACTGCAACTGTTCAATATAATATATTCCCCATAATCCTAGGAACATCGCTATTTATTCGCAAATTTAAACGAAATATTGAATTCCTTCAGGAAAATTTCGACAAACTGCATGGTCATAAAAATTTTCTTTCCGAATTTAATATGCTGATCATTTACATCAATTTCGGAAAGTCCACAAAATTACAGTATGGCGATATATTTTATGTTTATTTTAATTTGAATATCGAATCGATCCTATGTCCAGCAGAAGACATGATGTTGATCACGCCGTGGGGTACTGACGGAGTAGAATAGTACCACCCTCTGTACCAGGTGTTGTAAGAGGTAACTAAGATACCGGAACCGAAAAATGGCGGTATATCCATCCGAAACAGTGTAGCGTAAATGCAACAGGACGGGCATGGGCAGCAGCATTTCCGTCGCGAAGTTACAATCTGCGTTTGCCACCACGCTTGCCCAGCGCGGCAATTATGGGTAAAATACCCTCTTCCTTGGGAAGGCCCATGTCTAGGAGTGGACTTGCAATGTTGATCATGGCACATATAAGTCTAATAACAAAGGGACAAGCTTGCATATCTTGCGGGTGCTGTGTTCGCTTCAGAAACTGGTTCACATTAAATAAAATGTTTGTCGACTAAATACCACGTTGTGTGTGCATTGTTTTATAGGAGCACCCATTGTTGGAGACAATACAGACAGGCCGATGCAGTGGAGTTTTATCCGGGTACTGTCGTATACAAAACATTTAACGATACGCTTTAAACCAGATGGCGTATTCGGTGGTGTTTCTATCTTGTGGTCGTTGGTTCAATCCTCAAGAAACACAAATATGTATGTTACGAATATTTGTCTTTGCTCCGTATCCCGGTTATATATATACAAGTATTTATTATATTATACAAGTAGTAATTGTGATTCTTTGTAGCCATGTTAGTAACACAAGTGTTCAAGTAATATTAGTTATAACATTCTCTGTATTTTTTTATATTCATATAAATAAATAATAAATAAATAAAATCACTCATCATCTAAATTAACCTGACTGTTAGATAAGTCGCTTAAAACATTTTTGTTACAGACATCAGACAGCACAGTGATTACAAATACACAAATGTAACACCCAGACACAGAACATAAAGAAATATTTATCATATGAATATTTATTAATATAATTTATTATATTTTATTTTATTAGCGCTTATAATTTAGCTTGTTTTAATAAAAATATTTTTACTTTTAATTTATTTCTTCACTTTTTGTTATTTTTCGAGTTATTCTCTAAGTCTTTCATTGGATTCCTACATTGTATGAGTGCATTAAACAAAATTGGTCTGCCATTTTAGGAATGCCGCCATGTTGGATAAATCCAAGCTAAACGTGTATACAAAATATCAGCTCGACCGGTTGAAGGTATCTGCTTCGAAATTCAGTTGCAAGATTTTACCGGAACATACATACGTTAATGTTGCTAGCTAGATAAAAACTTGTTATTACAAATACAATTGTCGTATTATAGTTTGAAGCGCGATGGTACAAGCTAACTTGGCGGGTGTACACAGGTGCGCTTATTTTGTATTTGAGCGTAGTATTGTGTGGTTATATTTGTTATTCATCATGGTCCAAGATTGTGTAGCAGTCACATAGTGTCGAACACTTCTTGTACGGCTATTAACGCGTATATCAATTGATGACTTTTCATTTTTTTTATCTGCTATAATTAAGCGAATGAAAGGAAAAATTACAAAAGTTGTACATATTAAGTTTATTATAATAGCAATCCACCACGGCTTTCCTCACAGCAGTGTATTTATTGTAACCTAGAGACGTAACTGCGCGTGCGCATGATGTTTTTAAAGTTGCTAAAATGCTTGTAATTTTTCTGATTTCTATGTCTATTATATCCCTTCAAAAACATTCAATCTAATCCTTTATCTTCCTTATAAGTCAGTTCATAATTTGGTGAACGCCGCCTAAATTGTCGTACGGACATTTTTATTTTAATCGCGTTTAAACACACAGATAAATTTATTCACACAACATCTCATACATTGACCTGACTACGAAATAAGTCGCTTAAAGCACTCGTGTTACGGACATAAAACAATAGAGGGATCATAAATATAATACTTAAATATATTCATTGAACACTTAAACACAGAGCAAACACAAATATCGCCGCATAAATTTTTGTTCTGGGTGGTGATCGAACCCACGACCTTTGGCGCACAAGATAGGATCGCTACTATCTGCATCAACAAACCCGAAAAACACAAAAACTATCAAATTGTAGCCGGTACCTATATATCTCCGAGATAATATATGTGTACGCTTGTCGTCTGATTTGATCTGTCCACAAATTTCTCGGTAGAACAATTGGTAATGGACTTCTTCGAAAACAAAAAGGTATGGGTTCAAGTCCGCGCCTCAAATCTGAGACAAGTTATTTTTTTTTTCTAGTAAATAAACTTTTCAATAGATATACAAATTTTCAAGTGTGAATTCTCCTTAAACCAATCTTCCAAGAGAATAATAAATAAATTTGGTGACAAGCGATACAATAAAACAGGTGCGTCCAAATCAAACACACATAATTAGGTGATTATTTCGCAACGTTACGAATGAAATACACAACCAAACTATTGATTATTATTCAAATTATAGTCGAGACAAAAGGCTGTTTCAGGCAATTTACGTGTACAGCCTTTTCAATATGTTCTTAAGTATTGTCGCGCATTAATAATGCTAATTGACGCAAAGTACTCGATTGTCATTGGTTTTTGTTTGATCAGTTCTGTTTGCAGGTGTTTGTGTGGCCAAGTATATTTTATGTATCATTTTAGATCTATATAAATGAGTTATGGTTAATGAATAGTGAAGTTAATGCGGGGGTAGGGGGTAGGTTAGTATTATTTTGCTTGCTAATTCGGACATAAATAGAAAAATATTTGACAATGTTTGACCTTCTAAAAAACAGAACGGAACATTTATTTACGTCTTAATGTGAAATGAAAAAATGAAAATAAACCTATATTTATTGTATACACGCGAGCCTGAAACACCCCCGCTAATCCACACAATATGGCAACAATAATCCAATAAATTGCCTCATCATGATTAGCATATTATATACCAACAGTTTGTTACTGAACGGAAGTGTCCAATCGCGTGCGCTGCCGGAAGCCCCTCCCCCCACCAAACTGCTTCCGGTCACGTGACGTCATTTACATGACAGTTGCTCGCGCGACGTTGGACAGAGCGGACGTGCTGAGCTTATTTTGTTTATGGTTTTAGGAAATGATATGTCATCTTTCCTTTTCTTTTGTGTCACAATAACGATGAGTCATTATATTTTCTAATATGTCCATACACATAAGTATCGTGTTCGCACTCTTTATATTTATGTTTAGTTAAGCATAGTACTAGGGGAATATTAGTTTCGAATGCAAACGAATCCATTTGCCATTTAAATTATTATTTTCTATTTGTCGTCAGTATCAACGTAATAAATTCAATAAAACAGAAACATAGTACCTATATCGTAGTAGCCTAAACACTCTAATTACGGCTCTAAGTAAACGAAGATACATCTAGAAGTATTTTAGGTCTCCAACAAATTCGTCTCTTTGAAAATGTACCAAAATGAAACTACAGCTCCTTCAAGTGTGAAATCACTTCTGCTACCACAAATCATTTTAATCTGCCACCACAATTTAATCTATTCCATTTTATTAGAACCATAAAAAATGTAACCGAGTGCCACGTAACCCATAATTTAAAGCCCCAATTCCGATTATCCACGCTGGAACCGAATCCCAATAAATGACAAGCGAAAATTTTGCAGCATCATACCTCTTGCACCCCACCAGCGGAGCGAACGCCGACGTACCTAACAAACCGTGCTTAAATTGATAGATTAGACGCAGTCTCGCAATTCATGCAAGACCATGTTTATAGAAACGTTCTATTATCACCCGCAATTGGCTGGAAATGGTTCTGCGATTTGTGTTATTTGTATGTGATAGTTGCGATGATATTGTCTTGTGACGCAATTTATAGTTTGCTCGTCCATTGACCTGTTGTTTGGAATTCCAGGAATAAATCTATGTCGCTCCCTAATATCTTAACTGTGCATGAGTATATAGTCGCGCTGATTTCATAACAAGATTGAAAGAGTTACATGTATCCCACGGGAGGATGTTTTCTGGATAAAAAGTAGCCTGTGTGCTACTCCAGGCTCTCGATAATCTCTGTGCCAAATTTCGTACAGATTTGTCGTGCAGTTCTTGTGTGAAAGAATGACAATCATACATCATCCATACTTACAAAATTTGGCGTTTGTAATATTGTTTTTTTTGTATTATTAGGAAAATGAGGACTTTTTTCAGGTCTCAATGCATGTGTTCTTCGCTTGAATTGTGTGATCATGTCAGATTAATTAGAGGATATGTTAAAATAAGTGACCCTTCCTTTTTTTCTAAAAACATGACATTAAGTGTTGTGTTAACGTCATTTAAAGTTGTACAAGCAGTTTTTGTTTAAAAACCATTGAAAGATATAATTGAAATATATCAATATCACTTAGTTATAAATAAATAAATCAACACAACATAGTATACATAACCTGACTTGTGATAAGTTTCTTAAAGCACTTGAGCTTCCGGCATTACACAACGCAGGATACACAAATATAATTATATACTTTAATAAGTATATATTATATTTGACACACCAAAACAAAGAACAAACACAAATATTAATCATATAAATATTTGTGATGGTTGGGAATCGAACCCTTTGGACACAGTATCACAACCATCTGCGCCATCGGGCCCGTCTAGATTAAAACATCAAGTGAATACTGAACCGAAAATCTTAACAACTGTAACTACTGAAAGAGCAGAAAAAGATAGCCTAAAATATTTGGTGCGATCTAACAAAAGCTTCATCAATTGCTCTTTAAAATTATTTTATAATTGACTGCACTGACCAGATAGCGCAAATTGTAGCAAACCATCTTGTGCGGCGGTCGTAGCTTAGATCCCCACCCAGAACAAATAGTTATATGGTGGTATTGTGTTTGTTCTGTGTCTAGGTGTTGAATATATGTATTTAAGTAGTATATTTGTGATTCCTCTGATGTCTGTTACACAAGTACTTTAGGCCACGAATCTCAGAATCAGGTTAATGTTTGAGTTAATGTGTATTGATTAATTACTACAATAGAGGTATATTCAATTACGCCTTGATCAAAGGAGCGCATTAAAAGGAACAAACGGTCGACGCAATGGAAGGTATAGATTGAAGAAAACAAAGGCAAAGGTGAAAGAGTCCTTTACCCCTTGTAAGGTCCGAAGCCCTACGCCAGAGGGCACTGCACGCTCCAGAATGGCGTATAACCGCGATTATGCCAACCTGTCTCAACAAAAACTCAATTAACCTGTGAAAAGGGTTCATTTACTCCGAAACCTTGAGAATGCTACATCAAAAGTGGAGTCGGGTTAAATTTAGAAATGGAGTTATATTTTATGTATTTTTTTTGTGTTCTGAAATTGGTCATTGGTCTGATTCATAGATCTTGGTCACTATTTTGTATACGGCATACGGTCCGCTAGATGGTAAATGTGACCGCAGCTTGTAGACGCTTAAATCATCACAAGGGTATCACTAGCGTGTCACCGACCCTGTGAAATGAAAATACTATGTGACATTTACCCAGTAATTGCACTGTTTCATTCACCCCTCAAATCGGAATTCAGCATTGCGAACACTGCTATTTGGCGGTAGAAATAGGTGAGAGTAGAAACTAAGGCAGAGCTAATTCATTTAAATTCATGTCATTGGTATATTGTGTCAGATTCATATGTCAGTTTCCTGATGTTTTTTACTTTCAATTCGTAAATATTGTTGGGTTTTCAACCGTTAAAATTGGATTTCTTTGTTATGCTGGAAGAACTTTTGTCACTCACTAGCACCTAATCTGAAAGAATAAAAAACCAGAACCTTCCTACGGGAGCATAAATTAGATATAAAATGTTACCTACGTGTAATAGCCATACCATAAGGTACCAGAACCGACAGCTGGCGGTGTGTTGTATGTCTGTGTCGGAATGTCTAATATCTATTTATATAAATAATTCCACCGTTTTACTATATCGGGAGACATTAGTCAAGTCCTTGAAGCTGTTAAATATATTGTGTGAACTAATTATTATATTAAGAAGCCTGTAGTAAAATTTAAACCTAATTAATTATCATAAAATTCTAGAATTTTTCGAAGAAGATTTATTTCTTATACATGACACACAATTCACAAACATCGCCCACAGGAACGTTTTTGGCATTATGAGTAGCTTATAACTCTGCCTAGAGTTCCTGTAATCCACATTTCTTTACAACTAGTTATAAATAGACAGACGCATTATAAGTACTATTTTCAAAGATTACGCCGTCCACTACGTATATTGATACGAGTTAAAATATTGTCAATATTGAGAACGGTATATGAAATGGATGGATGGACAGACCTTTTTGACGTTAATATGCATTTCAACATTACTACCTAAAAGCGGGTGGCAACAAAAATTGTGTTAAAAAAAACTCACCTTTTTCACCGACAAGAAAGAAATATCAGATCCTCCATAAATCACCTAACCCTAAAACACCTGACGTAACGGAAAATAGCTATTTTCCATGAAATTTAACGCATTCAAATGTTCCGACTGGCCGTATTGAAAGGGAAACCCGAATTCCCATTTTCACCCCCATGTCCGACCTTCGCACAATGCGGGTGCATATATGCCACGTTAATATCGTGTCCGAAAGACGTTCATTATAGATGGACAGAAGGAAAACCGGGGGTTGAGGCGCTATTGTGTCAGGCGTATTGGAGTACGTCGATATCTGCTTATACAGTTGAATTTTTATAACTTTGTATGAATGACTTTTCTTTTATTAGGTTTTGTTAACAAACAAGCATACGGACCGCTTGATAGTAAACGTCCTATGGACGCTTGTAATAACAAGGATATTACTATGACGTTGTTAACCCTGTGACTTGAAGATATTATGTCAAATGACCCAGTCATTTAATTGCCCCTCTGACCCTTCAAAACCGGAACACAGCAATGCAAACGGTTTATCTAAATTAACGGTAGAAATGAGTGAGGGTGAGGTACCAATGCAAACGACTTTTGGTTTTTCTACCTCATGTAGAAATAACTGCAGTAAAAATATGTATAATAAATAAGCCGTAGGACGTAAGTCCTTACTGAGACGTAAGTGTCGTAAAGAAAATGCATGTCTCATGCGATAAAAAAATCAAGTTTATTTCGTACATAATTAAAGTGAGTGAATTTTGACAGTCGTCCACCAGCGCCATTTTTTTATTTTCTTCCATATTATTCTTAAAAAAAGGTACCGTATGTCATTACATACGGTTACATTACGTTACGTTTAACGTACTATAACTATACTTACATACTTTCAAACTCAAGTGTGATGTAGGCACACAGTCTTATCAGAAATCATTCCAAAAAAGGGTCTAGGGGTGGAAGCTTATTATTAGTTCCAAACAGCCTACACAACCATGAAAAGCTGCATTTGAGTTTAATTAATAAATTGAAAATATGGGCCCACTTTCGATAAATTCCCACAATATTGCCCGGCCCAATATTCACCCTGTTTTTTATTTAAATTAAAAAAAATCTCGACAACTCCGAGAATTTCCATCGTTTTCACGCCAATACCAGACAGAGACATCGGAAAATACCCACAAGAGATGACAGCGAATTTAATTATAAACATAATAAAAAATTCTCCATCGTCCCTTTGAATAAGCGAGCTACTTCGTGCTGACGAAAAATAAATTGCCATGCCATCTAGAGCCTTATTGTCGTGATAATACGGCTATAGCATGGAAAAAACGAGGTCCCCGGAGCGAGCATGAAAGTTGGCAATCTACAATATATTGTAGATCAGATCGACGTCACCAGAATGAGGGTGTCTCATATATTTTTATTTAAATTCAAATTTCGAATATTTCACACGACAAGACGTGAAGTGTTCGATTTCGATTTACTCAATGGTATTACTGGTCCTTAAATATGGTCGGAAAATTAATAAATCATATTTAATTTATATGTTTAACTGACGTTGATTGCCCTTTCAATCATCCTTGAACCTTTTTTCATAGAAAACAGAATAGAACCTTCAACTCATCTACGTGTTTCCATGTTACATCTATACGCATCCGTAGTCAAGTACAATCAAATGAACTAACCCCAAACTAAGGCCGATTTAATAAACACCTCTAAGGAACTGACCGTTAGTTAATAGCACTCGAGGGCCGGCAGATTATTCATAGCACAATGAAATAATTAATTGGTGCTCAAATCCGAGTTCCCGGCGCGCCATTATGAGAGTTGTTGTGTTGGACCGGGCTCAATAGAGTTCTGTCCATTACGAAGGCCACTTGCCGACTGAGGTGTGAATTAGACACTTCGGATTTCGAACTCGGGAACTATTTCGAATTTGGAACGCGTTTGAATTATTCGAATTACGTTTATGGCCAGTTTCGTAAGTTAGTAATTGACTCGCGCCAATACAATTTTATTGCGATTGCGTTTTGTTACATGCGTTAGAGCCTCTTTCGATTTTGTTTATTAATTTATTTGCTATTGCCTGTAATAACTCACGCGTGTAAAATAATTGTTACTAATTGAAGAGTATCTATCACAAGCACAACAATAAAACAAAACAAATTTTATTATTTTTATTATAACTTTAATTGGCAGTTTCTCACATGTGGATTTTAAAACAAAATTGTTATAGTCTTTATTTTCCTTCACAGGCATGGCTGGAGGAGGGATGGGTCAGGCGATGGGAGGCTACTACGGAGCTGCGTACGGTCCACTGGGAGCCAGCATGGCTGCCGCGGCGGCTGCTGCTGCTCAGCAGAACGCTATATCGGCAGCGCTCACTCCTAACGCTCAGGTGAGTCATTCCACATTTTTATTTGATTATTTATGCTATTAGTGATTTATTCCGTAGCGAGCATTCGGTATACTGCCAATGCGTCAACATCAGAATTATTTATTTGCAAAAATTTGGTGAATATGTGTGTGAATGTAAAGTTTGTGAATATGTGTGTGTGTGTTTACTTGTGAATGTAGTTTTTGGGTGGCTTCACAATACAATTTAATTATATCAAATATGATCTTGACCTTAGCGAAGGTAAGAATGTACAAGTAGAGATAACAAGTACCAACAGAATCAAAGCCCCGAAATGAGTCTATCAAGGAGGCGTCATAACGCGGAAGTGGCGTAAAATCACGCAACGCTGTTTAGGGATAAATGCGTTAGGGCCGTGAAATTAAGGTTTCGTGCGAGAAAATCCGTCGGCTCGCTCTCTAAATTCGGGCGCATGCTGACGCATCGCTATAACCTGCTCATGTCATCCATCAAAACTTTTCAGCGCATATGGCGCTTATTAAGCCGCCTAATAAAGTGCTTAATTAGTTATCTCAAATTAAGCGCGAAACTATCTAGTTAGTCTTGGCTAAAAAAATGGTCGGACGTGAAAGAAAAGGATGATGATGCAATTTCCTCTTAAAAAAAGAAACAAGTTAAATTTAACATTAATAGCCACATTTATATTAGTCCTTGTTTGACGTTGCGTAAATGAGAAAGATTATTTCTCATCATCTTCATGATATTATTTCATTATCATCACTATCATATCAGCTGTAGGACATCCACTATTGGACAAAGGCCTCCCCTATTTCTATTTCAACCGAGATTACTTAATTAAAGAGACATATTAATACCTGAGTGTTTAAAACGTTAACGAACAAATTCTCCCTATTCCCACCTGACCGCAATCCAATATCAATAATGTACTGTTAGTTGTTCCTTCACGGCGACAGATGGCGTCATAATCGGCATGAACAAGGGCGCTAGGTTCGCCCCCTTGCGCCTCTCGCTAATTATTTTGTGACGACTCACCGGGTTTGAGAGTAAACAATGGTTGTTGGGGTGTAGGGTGGATAGAATTTGGGGAAAAGGGATAAAAATGTTTGACAATTTTAGTTTAAACGAAAATGAATCGATAATGGATGGTAAAATTGTGTTAGCTGTCATCATAATCATGTATCTGATATATTTGATAAATATATTGTAATAATAGTCATTATTTTTTAATGTTTTTTTTTATTATTATTAATAATTAATTATTCACTGTAAAACTTCTCCCGACATTTTACAATCGATGCCATTCCTCCAGCTATATTAATACTAATAGAATTATTGAAGATCTTCAATTACTTGCCACTTCTTCGGTTAACATGTTTTATGATCCAATTTAATCCAATACGCTTCTCATACAGGAAATATATGTTAATCCTTATTTAATCCTAGTAATGTAAAAGCATGGCGTGAGGTACCGGCAATGCCGTGAGGTACCTGCAGAGTAGAATTGTACCTCACCCAGAACTGACAGATGGCGGTATATCCATTTAAATTAGTGTAGCTGAAATGCGCAGGGATGGAGGGACGGAGATGGGCAGCAGCATCACCAACACGCTTGCCCAGAGCGGCAACTAAGGGCAAACTTTCCCCTTTCTTGGGAAAGCTTATGTCCAGCAAAGGATTTCCAATGGCTGATATGATGAATGTAAAAGCGGGAAAGATTGTGTGGATAGTTGTGTGTGACCCACTTAAGTCGGAACAGCTAAACAGATCTGGTGAAACTTGGCACAGAGTGTATTGAATGCAATAACATATGCTTATACCCCGAAAACGTTAGACCTGGCTCCGTAGCCAGGTCTAACGTTTTCGGGGTTTGATTGTGATTTCGTGATCAGCTAAACTATTTGTATAATTTTGCTGACAAAGAGCGGTATAGTCTTCTTTTCGGAATCACAAGAGTTCAGAGATGTTATATTTTAGTAAAAACTATGTTTAGTAGGTGAATAATTTAAATCTCATCTTAAATATATTATAATTATAATATTTACAAAAAACCCCATACATTGAACTGACTTCAAGGTTAGTCGCGGACATTAGACAATAGAGGAATCACAAATATAACCTAAATATATGTTTTTAACATAACGACATAGACATATCACCATATAAATATTTTCCCTAGGTGTGTTTCGAATCCACGACCCCTGGCGCTCAGAATATCGCTACCATTGCACCATTGAGCCTGTCCAAAAATAACGTAATCTTACCGTGAATAGATAACATAACCTTGAATTATGATATTGAGTATATTGCAATTAAATAAATCGTAGGATGTCAACTTCCAGTAAAATATTGTTAAATATTTCTCACGTTTAAAACTTAAAGTACAAACTTAGTGTCTTTATACATCTATTTTCTCTCCTTGATCTGCATGAAATCAATGTATCATTATCATCATCATCATATCAGCTATTGAAAATCCACTGTTGCAAATAGGCCTCCACTAGATAAGGAGAAGTTGGCCATAATTACCGCGCTGGGCGAGCGTTTTTCAATCACAGAGACAGAGACAGGTAGCTGTCACAACACCGCCCAGTGAATTTGGGCTACACTGTTTTGAATGGATATACAGCCATCCGTCGGTTCTGGTACCTTAGTCGCCTCGTACAATACCTGGTACAGAGGTAGGTACTTTTTTACTTTGTCGGTACCCGACGGCATGCAAAGTATGTATTCAAGTTATATAAATAAAATCCTTACAATTTCGTAGCTCATATGGACCCTATTCCCAACTGCAGGTTGAAATCCCATTTTCTCCCTCCGAAGGGTTCGGGAGTGGATTGTAACGAGGCTAATCTGTTGTGTAATATCATTCCAGAATCGTGTCTTTGTTTAGGGGATGTTTCAATTAATGGCCGCTCTTATTAACATATTTATAAATTTATTTATTTGTTTACATGTTCATTAATTTTAATGTTACGATTAATAGCAGTATGAAAATATATAACTCCACTTTCTGTTCCAATTTAATAATTTGAAGTAAACATTGATAACATTCGTAATGTTTACTTCTGCAGGTACCTGACTATTATGTACCCGACGGGCTCGATGGCGCAGTAGTGATCCTATCTTTTGCGCCAAGGCTCGTGGGTTCAATTCCTATCCATAGCATATATTTGTAAGATGATATTTATGTTTGTTCTGTGGCCGGGTGTTGAATATATGTAGTAGTATATTTGTGACTCCTCTGTTGTCTGCTTTAAGCGACTTACTACGGAGTGAGGTCAATGTATGAGATGTTGTGGAAATTTATTATTATTATTGAATTTATGTATTCTTCCAGTCATATAATACACCCATTGCGGTGTTCTAATTTATATGAGAGAGGCAACATAGTTATTGGGTCTTGTCTATAAAGTATGAACTCTCAGCTAACAGTGTTGTTGATTGACTTGTAAATATCATGCAATATCACGAGTGCTTAACTCAATATAACTCAATATTGACTACTGTATATAGAAAGTATCAGTGTAACATCCAGGAAAGACAAGCCTGTTATGTGACCAGAATGCTGGCCTTTACATTACCAGAAGTAGGCCTCTTACAAAGGTCATCTGCATTGGTACCTCACTCTCACCTATTTCTACCGACAAATGGCTATGTTGGCATTGCCATGTTCCTGTTTGAAGAGTGAGAGAGGCAGTGATATTATTGGTGAATGTGCACTATCTACAGTTCACAAGGTTGACGATACGCTAGTGATATCTTAGTGACGACACGAGTAACTATGTGTTCATCATCATCGTATCAGCCATAAGACGTCCACTGCTGGACAAAGGCCTCCCCAAGTAATCTACAATAGGACCGGTTGTATGCGGCCTGTGTCCAGCGCGATCATGCTGTTTTAGTCAGATCGTCTGTCCATCTTAATAAAAGAAAAACAGAAAGAAATATAAATTTATAATACAGCTGAGAATTAAGGTCAGCCTTTTAAGATTGTAATTTTTACAATTCCCTCAATGTTTTTGTTATTGATGAGGATAAAAATGGCAGTGTGAACCAACAATACCATGAAATCATAAAACATCAATGGACTTAAATCAGAAAGGGCAATATAAACAAGCTGTCATGACTGAACGGAATCTCCTCACTACCTCGGACGGGATCGCGCGAAATATCTCTCGTCTAAAATCTTGAGGTCTGTTTATTGATTTGATTTACAAACTCAAGACTAATCCAATAATGCTTAAACGCCCTTAAAACGCCCTTGGGCCACACATCGATGTCAAATCCACGAGATTAAACGTCGCGAGGGGAAGATGGAGTTTTTAAATCGAGGGTGGGGAGGGAAATCGAGGAGCTTAATTGTCAAAGTTTGTGTGTCAAGTAGTGTTTTAATTTGACTCTGCGGGGTCACAGTTGGCAGTTTGAACTGCGGTTGTTGACACCCTCAAATTGGTTTTGTTTAATAGAATTTTGGCGGGCAACTTATTATGATTTGTGGTGCGGAGAAGCTTCTTACTTGGGAATAAAGTAGATTTGTTTTTTTTAATGACGGCTCTGAAGAACAAATTTGTAATAACAGAAAAATAATAAAAGGCCCTTAGTCTCTTCTTATGGAAAAGTATTTGGAACGTATGTTGACACCTCATACCTACAACGTTTGTCTGAATTGGTACATCGCTCTCACCTAGTTCTCGGTATATCTGTACAGTAACGTAACCACCGCACGATCGTGAAAGTTGGGCAACTTTCGACAAGGTTGCTTTAAGGATGGGTAACCCAAAATGCGTTAAAGCTAGCTCCTCCATCCTTAGAAAGTCACGACGAGTAGGACTTAGCTGCATTTGCAGTCTTCCGAACCCATCAATCCGCAATGGACGCGCGTAGTAAGACTGTGTGATGTAGTATCTTGTGGGTCTAGATAGAATGACTGATATAGCAATGGTAACGTCAGTGGGCAGACGCACACAAACCATTATAAAACACACAATAGGACCGCAACAGTCCATCGCATTCACCAATCGTTGTCCAATTGAACGTCCGAATACTCGGGCGCGATATAATCTTCAACAACTAATTGAATGTGCGATTGTGTTATCGTCGATCTCCTTTCGCTTTCCAAAATCTTATTTAATTAATCCCGGCGAAAGTTTATATTTCAGTAGTCGGGCCGAACCCCTCGGTAGCGATCCATCAGGCCATTGTGCCACCTTAATAGACTCCCAACTATCGAATGAAAACGCATTTTTTTCGATTAACGCATCGAATCGATCCCTAAACGTAGCAGGAACAATATAATCAGCTACCATTGATAAGTATTAACACGTATGGAAGTTCTCGGTGTTGAATTAAAAATAGTGATTGGACGTTTTCGCGTGGACAGGTAAAGAAATAAACAGCTTTAACGAACCATTGTGGTTTTAGTATTCGATTATGGTGATAGATGATTTATTATTGGTGGGCAGGCCTGGACAGTTTAACCCGGTCATGGTGCGTGTGTTGTGCCGTGAAATCATACATGGTGCATCATCTGAATTTTCAATTCTTAGGCCGTATTAACGGCTGAACGCGTAAATAAATTAAAAAGATCATTTTTAATAGTTCTGCCCGTGTCTCGTAAAAAACTCCTCTTGTCCGAATCAAAATGAGCATATTCCCTTCTGTCTAAGCTTAAAGCAAATCACATGGCAAAATACATCAAAATCGGTTAGACTTTTGCATTTATAATATTAGTGTGGATTTATTTTTTAATTCATGAAAACTGTAGTACTTTTCTTCCTAATAAAGTTATTGTTGACGTATTGTTGACGAACAAAGATATACGTTATTTGATCTAATCGGGAAAATTACATCCCAAACTAAATACACACACCTAAAGGTTTTGTATAAATTCTAATATCAGAAGCAAGTATTATGACCGCACCAATTTATTGTTATCGTATATACACTTTTTCAATTCGAAGACTCTTTTTAAAATACTCGACGAACCTTTATAAAGATCTTTTACGAGTACATCATCTCCAAACGCGAACATAACGATACAACAAAACCAATTTTTAACTCCGAAACGGAGGTAAATACGGCTTATTGGTCACTCGGTGCCGAAGACAACAAATTTCAATTTGACTTATGGCCCTTTATAAGTTAGAAGGTGTAATATACTGCGCTGGCGGCAGTAAAACGTATAGTTGATGTCACGTTGTCCGGCTAATCCTGATTTAGCATGTTATCTGTGACCGGAGACAGTACGTTATGCGCGGGCGCAGGCGGGGCGCGCGGAGGAGTGCGCGGGCGAGAAATGTGGGAGCGGGGGGAGCGGTGCGCGCGCGGCTCCGTCTGTGCCAACGCGAAAGGTTTACGAGGCATGCGCGTTTGTTGATATTTATCGCCTCGAGCTTTTAAAGGTTTCGAGCTCAGATTTTCGGTTATTTCTTTTTCTGTTAAGTGGATTGGAATCTAGTGTTTGAAAAGTCTAGATCAACGCAGTCGCGGTAAAATTTTATTTGGTTTTGACGTCACATGTGCATACATGTATCAACCATGTTCAATCAGGTCAGATAAAACTATGGATCTTAACATGCTACGATCTTGGCTTACCCCTCTCGCTTCCTTTACTCGCATTGGTTATTAATACACGCACATTTATTCTTGGTACTTCTACCTGGCCCTTCTTTAATATCTCGTCTACCTAGTTAAGGTATGTTCGCCTAGGTCGTCCTATACCAACTCTTCCATTGACTTCCGCTCTATGCATTTGTGTTATATTTTCATCTATCCTTTCTACATGTCCAAACAAAGATTCCTGTCCAAACCAAGAATACAGAGGTATTGTTGTCATAACATCATCTTTTACAGTACATCTATTGCATATCACACTATTTTTTAATCTTTCATACTCAGACCATACATACCTCGAAGTGCTCCCATTTCAACTGCATTTATTGTATGTACTCGTGTAGTTGTTAATCAGTAACGTCGCAGTCCTAGATCAAAACAAAAAGACATTTTCCACCATAACACAAGAAACATCACTTGTGTGCTTTGGTTGGCTATTTCAATAAAATAAATATCTAATGAATATAAAAAAATATTAACGGACGATATGTTTCAAACTGTCCTTACCGAGAAGTATTTAAATTAAAGCCTCCAGAGTTAATCATATTTGTATATCAATTCTGAAATATCCGCAACAAACTACAGCCTTCTTACAGTTTTCTTATCAAAATCCCCTGTTGTCAAGATTAAACTAACAGAACATTATCTATTTGTCGAATTATATAATAGTTAGTGAAATTTTGAGTGTACTGGATGCTGTCATTCAGAAATCAATAACTCATATTATTTTATCTGTGAACTAAAAATATAGGCTATTACTCTTCTGTTATGATAGACTTGCGTGTGACTATACAAATCGCACGAAAACTATTTTCAATCTTATAGTGAAGCATTAGGACTGTTTTTAGAATGCCTTCTAGAATTAATGCTATTCATATGAAAATGTTGTAAATTCTCAATGAATGATTTCAGTTGATAACTCCTAGTTTATTTATTACTCATAATTCCTGCTCAGTTCGCTATGGATAGACAAATCAATAGGTAATTTGTCAATTTATTGACAGGAATTTGTTTGACAAAAGTTTACAAGCATTATTGTTATACAAATCATTGTGATTGATTAACGCCGATTTCACACCATTATTGTCGTATATAAACAAGGATGAATTAAAAACGGTGAACAGATTAAACTGTTATATTTTATTTATAATAAGGATTAGTGTTCACGGTTCACAAATTATACGATACTAGTTTATGATGGAAATGATTTTTTTACGCGCAATACATTAACACCTCAAATCAACTGAGCTTTCGTATATTAGACCTCGCCATCGTCATTTTCGTCATGAGTCATTTGCCTACTGCAGAGGTATTAGTCTTCCTTATTTGAGAATGAGGAGCACGAGTCAATCTGCATTGGACCACGGGGGCCCAATGCAGATTGGTGGCTTTTAAACAAATAAAAAACAACAACAACTTACCGTTCCTTCCAAAGCACGGACGCGTTTAAAATAAAAAATTTGGATGGGTGACCCCATCCCAAAAATTTGGATGGGTGACGTGCGCTCGTAGGACACTACGTATCAATTACGTAATATGCTATGTACATTTATGTATTACTCTGTTAGTATTTACTAAACAGGCATACAGTACAGGTAGCGTCACTATATCCTGCCGTATGTACATAAGTTTCCAACTTTGTGATTTGAAGGTATTAAGTCACAAAGTATGTAGATAGGTAGATCTCACCATCAACTAGAAAACACAGCCAAGAGTAAGGTTCCAAAACAGACAACCTTAATAAACGGTCTATCTGTGCTCTATATTCTATACTAATATTATGAAGTGGAAATATCTGGTTGTTTGATTGGTACGATTTAATTCAAGCTCTAATCCATCAATTAAAATTATTATGATAATTTTACAGAAATTATTACAATAATGTCACAACTATAAACACCGAACACGGAATGTAACGAGGCAAGATGTATATTATGGTGCATTTCCAACGAATAAACTCAAAAACCATACCAGCCTTTGGAAGTCCACTGTTGGGCATAGGCCTCCCCAAGAATTTTTGCCCGTAATTGCCACGCTAGGCAAGCGTGTGCCAACACGCAAAGCGCAGCTTTCGGAATGGAAATGCTGCTGCTCATCCCCGCCCTGTGTATTTGAGCAACGCTAGTTCGGATACCGCCGCCTGTCGGTTCTGGTACCTTAGTCGCCTCTTAAAAGACCTGATGCAGAGGGAGGCACTATTCTACTCTGTCAGTACCTCACGGCCAACGTCAAAACGACGTGACTAATTTTAAATTGTATTACTAAAAAGTCATGTCAGCTATATTATCATCAAATTATTTAGTTTTAAATTATAAACAATATCTTATCCTTGAATTTTGACGGTAGTGTTAACTTTGTGAGTAAAACAAAAATCAATCATCTCCTTGTTACAGGTCGGATCAACCATGGATATGTCGAAGTATTCCATCGAAGCCGAAAAGTACAGAAGCTACGGAATGTACCCTGACCCCTCCCGTGGCTACCTAGACTCGGCAGCATTATCTAAGGCTTACATGTATATGGACCAGCAACAACAAAGGTCATACCCCATGGATATCAGCAAAATGTACTCCGAAGCCTCAGCCGCCGCCATGGCTGGCCTGAGCTCAGTCAATTCGGCCCCGTCGAGCCTGTCCCCCCGTTCTCCCGCAGAGTCTCCCGACATGACCCCCAAGAACCAAGACAGGCCTGAAGGCAGCTCGTCTTCAGGTTCTAACCCGTCTCCCTCCCTCCCCTATTATCAGAGCTCGTCAAGTATCCTTATGCCGCAATACCCGGGGCAGTATGCGCAAAGCACTCAAGGAGGCCCCGAGTTCAGGAGGCCGTTGACGGTCATATTTTGACCTGACTCTTAAATTGTTGACCCGTTGTTTTTTTTGTTATATAGGCATTTCGTCATTTAGTCTTCATGTAAGCGGATCTGTTTTTTAATAACGATGTGTATGGAGTTCTGCAGATATACATTTGATTGCGTAGTAACCAAGTAAGTCAAGTCTATAGGCAATCTATAGACTATCTACTCCGTTTCCTTATACCTCTATCATCAGGTATTCAAAAGTTATTCTAGACGGATTCCGCCGTGTTGTTTTTATTATGATAACGGCTGGCTGCTACATTTATTTTTTTTACTTTCCACGATTTGTTCTCGTGAACCTCCAAAGTTCCTCTTTGATTTCCTTTTATAGATATAGAATTAATTAATATTATAAATTAAAATTCTAGTTAAACATTCCAATTTCAATTGTAAATTGTAAATAGAAATATAGTTACATATTATTGTATGTGTAGGATTAAATTGTTATTGTTGCTGTGATAGACTGTAATAAATAGTATCTTTTGTTAGCGGCTCATTAGAAACAACATCGGATTAAACATTACGGTTGGTGTATATAAAATTTTAGTACATATATTAAATATATTTTATGATTTTGGAATATTTAATAAGAGATATATATGTTTTATCTGTCTTTAGTCCCATGGGGTTATAATCAGCCGAGAGGTTATTAATATTCCATTAAACAATTAACGTGGAATGTTATTAAAATTTATTTCGGGCCTATCACAACAACACCCTCTCTGGGATTTATTCGGAAAGTCCAAATTTAACTACAACGACTACATGATACTTAGATGTTTCTGTAAATATAAGGAAAAGTGGAAGCTGAACTAAAATAACATTTAATTTATAAATAAATATAAATATTTTATGGATCCAATCAATTAGACCTGCGCATCGATTATTTCATTGCGGAGGCATTTACATTTTTTTTTGTTAACAATGGCCAATTTAAAACCTTTTTTTTATGAATATCGGTTTTTATGAAAATAAACTTTTTAACTGGCCATAACAGTGCATTTATGTGTTGCCATAAGGTTTTATTTAACCATGTCTTTCTGTAATTGTATTATGCCTTGTTCGCGAAGTATTTCCTTAATCCTCTCGAATCACTGGAATGTGATTAAAAAAGGTTTATAGTATAATTATAAAGAAATGAAAAGGTATATTAAAATTATAAAAAGATGAGAAACTCAAAGCTTTTTTAATTAAATCCTGTATTAAAGTAAGTTATTGTAAATTATAAACGGATAAGTGAACTTGTAAATGATAATTCGTGGAGTCGATTGTTACGATGAGACTATTAGTACTTAATTAAGTTTATGCCTAAATAAAATCATTAAAAACATTCATGGTCGTTTTCATTACACACTATATGACATTGACAGTCTTCGTACTAAAATTGACGCCTTAGGTGCCTTAGAGTCATTCTCTATGATAAATATTATTTTCAACTATGTTTAGGTGTTGGTTCAAATTAGAAGGAACTTAGGCTAGTAATCGATAGATAGGTTTTTTTCCTATAGGTACTTTTAGTAATTCTAAAAAGAGTCCTGTCTGACAGACTTCATATTAATGTGCTATTAACCAAAAAACTTCATCGGATAAACCTTTAATAAATTTAAACTTTAATAATAAATAAAAATAAATTATATATGAGAAAGTATGTGAGTATCGATGAATTGACGAATGTTTTTTACTCTTTCACGCCGTAATGGCTAAACAGACCTAGATGAAATTTTACGCAAGAACAAAATAAGGTCGGGAATTAAGACATAGGCTACTTTTCAACATGTAACTATTCCCGTGGGATAGATCAGCTGTTAGGGAGCGACATAATTTTTCTTTTCTATTTCCTGGCGAGC
This sequence comes from Heortia vitessoides, assembly GCA_020976665.1. Lineage (NCBI taxonomy): Eukaryota > Metazoa > Arthropoda > Insecta > Lepidoptera > Crambidae > Heortia > Heortia vitessoides. Next base: position 2,296,201 of record JACJUM010003174.1, read on the forward strand.
GGAAAGCCAGTGATACATATTTCTGGCATTACTTAATGACAATTGCATTCGCTTCCTTTTAAAAATAATGCGTCCTAAACCAACATATCAATGCATAGCCTTTGAAACTTAATTATTGTTTACGTAGCAATTATCACACCCATTTCGCTTTTTAAATTCTTTAAAATAACAAACTTGGCTGCTTTTCAATAAAGCTGCATTAATTCTGAAACCAATATTACTTTCGACTTTATTGCTGCAGATATAAAGATGAAATTAACAATGAATTCATTCTGATTTCACTTAGTCCCCTATGTTTTTAATAAAACATGGCGCACTCGATAGATATCATTGCAAGGGTAGTGATTTGGCATAAAGTAAACAATCCGATGTCTTTTGTGGGGCAAAATACGGTGGAATAACATAAACAATTGAACCCCCGGCGGTTGGTAGGTGGGCTTATAGAGGCGAGTCCAATTTGTTCCAAGAAAAAAAAAATTGGTCGCATGTATTAAATTTATATGTCATAAAAATTAACATAGTTACGCGTTGTAATTTCCTTATTTATATACTAGCTGATCTGATGGATGTCCTGTCTTGACTATAGGTAAGTATACCTATATTCATCATGAACAAATATTGCGACTACAAATTGGGATATTGACTATCCCCATCCCATCCCTCAAGTTGTATCAAACTACGCAGTAAGCAAAAAAAGATAATAATTTGATCAGTAGCTTAGAAGATCATTCCAATTAACACCGGGACACGTAGATTTTCTAATATATTTATAATACAGATTTATCAGTTACAAAATAAATCTCATACATCTCAACATCTCGCACAAGATAATTCTGGGATAATTAGCTTAAAGCACTTATTTTGCATTGTCTACAGAATCACCAATAAAATTCTTAAACATATTTTTCGTATCTAGGAGATCTAGGTATATCAGATACAATTTTACATCTTCATAATTTTTTTTCAGTACATTTATTAATGTCGCAATATACACACCTGAATTGGAAATGGATCAAATACAAATGTCAATGCTAATCTATATACCTACTATAACTTTAAATTTTGTTACACATTTAGAAAAAAGTAAACCGCAAAGGCTTTCACAGACAAAATAGTTTGACCGTCGATTCTTGATAAGGTTTTAAAAAGTATAAATAATTCAGTACTTCGCAATTTTTAGTATCTTCATAATCCTAAGCACCTTAATTGGCAGGTCAGTATACATTTCCACAATAATCATTAAAACAGACGAAATTATTGTAATTAAATATCATATAAGTATTTTGCTAAAATATTCCGTTTTTAATATTAAAAATCATGTTGAACATTCAAATCACCCTGTACACTACAACTCAGCACCTACACTCCCCCGATACGCATTAATACGACAAAACGAACCAAAATAAATAGTCCGACGTCGGGTGCACGGCC
>JACJUM010003174.1:2297641-2332323 GCA_020976665.1 Heortia vitessoides
TGCAAACAATCGCAACTAATAAATACACTACTGGCTGTATGGGTGGAACGCTGAAGCCACACTATAAAAAAAAATTAAAAAGCCTTAAATGGAACATAGACAAGGAAAATTGTAAGCGCGTTGTATTTTTGTATGCAAAGAAATTTTTTGTGACCGTTTGATAGCATTAAACGACAAAACGAACCAAAATGAATAGTCCGTCAACGGGTGCACGGCCGATTGTTTTCAATCTACTTATGAATACACTACTAGCTGCATAAGTGGAATGCCGAAGCCACACTAAAAAATTTAAAGGCGTTAAATTGAACATAGACAAGAAAAATTTGAAGCGCGTGTTGTTTCTATAATGGTTGTATCTATAATTGGTCTTTTTGATCACGTGCTCGGTGTGGTGCTTCATGCACAGGTGGCTGTCTATTGTGATCCCCAGGTATTTGACCTTGTAGGACCACGTGACTTCTTGCCCCATTAGCATTAGTGGTTTCGGGCGAAGGGAGTGGCGGCCAATGACTGCAGCCTGTGTCTTGGTTACGCTCACCTGCAGTTTCCATCTGCTTAGCCACTCGGGCAGTAGGTCGAGGGTGTTCTGTAATTTCCTAGCTGCGTGTTTTAGGTTGACTGAGGATGCGTAGTAGGCGGCGTCGTCTGCGTATAGTGCCAGATGTGTGCCTTCTCCTACCGCAATATCGTCCGTATACACGCTGTACAGCGCGGGCGAGATGCAGCTGCCCTGAGGTACACCGGCCTCAGCGGCTCGTTCTGTTGATAGAACGTCTTCCACTTTCACTCGAAAATGTCTCTTATCGAGGAAGGAAGCTACCACTCTTGTGATTCGACGGGGTGTTTGTGACATCGATAATTTATACAGCATACCCTGGTGCCACACCTTATCAAACGCCTTCTCCATGTCGAGGAGTACTGTGGCGGTGTATTCCTTCTTGTTGTAGGCCGTCGTCATATGGTGCAGTACTCTCGTCAGTTGCAGCGAGGTGGAGTGCTCTGTCCGAAATCCGTACTGCTCCTCCCTTGGTCTTATGTGCGGTTCCAAGTGTAGAAGTAGCAACTTCTCATACACCTTAGATACCGTAGGTAGCAGTGTGATAGGACGGTAACTCTTGCGTGGTGGTGTGCGCTGCATTTGGGCGAAATAGATGCAGCCCGGCCTGCCTTGTCGTGCGCGTATCTGACGCACGAACTCGGGTATGAAGCCCAGGGATCAGAGTTCCTCTTCAATCTCAACTGGGTCGGTTTCCACTGGGAGGCCTCTTATACAGAACTTGGCGCTCTTCTCCGCAGGCAAGGAGTAACTAAACCAGGAGAGGTTCTCCTCCTTCTCCAGGTTCGAGAGGTATCTCTGTACCGCCCGGTATTCCGCACTCCGCGGATGCTTGAGGCTTGAAAGGAGGGTGGGTTGCGATGTACCCCGCCACATCTTCGAATTGCGGGTATACCGCCGCACGCAGCTTGTCCAGGGCCAGCACTTGGATGTCGCAGTCTTCTTTCTCCTCCGGTGTTGCGAGACCCTCTCTTCGCTTTCGAGGGTCGCGATGGGGCTTCGGTTGAGGCTTGGCTCCAAACTCCCTCAAAACCTTGGCCGCCGCGAGCAGTTGGGGGCAGGGGGGGGGGCCTCCGGGGGTGGGCGGGGGGGGGGGGGGGGGAGACGTAGCTTCCCCGTGTCCCGGGTCTTGAGTGGCTTCTTAGGTGTCGGTGGTGGCATGGGTGGGCGTTCCGTCTCCACTCTGCCGCTGGCGCTTCAGGAGCGGCGCGCTGCTTCCGTGGGTGACGTTACTTGCACCAACTTCTTTGGCCTGTCCTCTTCGGAGTCGCCGGTCATTGGGCGCTTTACTACGCGTAGAGGGGGGACGTAGAGCGGGATGTTGGCGGCGATCTCGAACAGAGCCTCGTCTATCTCCAGCTTCTCGTTAGAGATGCCCAGTTCGTATTCCCGAAGGCGGCAGTAGGTAGCCATCCATCGGAGTAGCCCGTCCGACAGGTAGCGGGAAGCCTGCATCCTCTGGACCAGGATCATGTCCTGGCACCAGGCGCTTCCCGGCGATAGTGGTCCCTTAAGAGAGTCGGTAGATGCTCCCTGGCCGACTGGTGTCCTATACCCACTTGGCGGGTTTGAGTCAGTCAAACTCGGCGTAGGGGGCGCGGAAGGCGCTGGCGGAGGGTCGCCCTGGCAATAAAAATCGGCCCCGCCATGAGGCAGATCAATTATTGCGGAACTATCCGCAACCCGCGCCAGCCGCGCGCCCCCCGACGAGGACGGCTGACATGCTGTCTTGCTCTCTTCATTTATGTCCATAACTGTTTCCATCCGAGGGTACTTGGATAAAAACAGTTACGGAATGTTCTAGGTTTCGTACGTGGCGGCTCGCCGCGCACTCCTGACGCAAATTTCTGTCATTCTTTTCTTCCTCTTCTTTCTTTCTTCCTTTTCCTGGGTAGACCTCCCTCTCAGGTCTACCCAAGAAACCGGGTTAGAAGGCTCAAAAGTAACCCCAACCACACACCGTCGGACTCTGCGCCGGTCTGATCAGTGGTACAAGTACCACTAACCTTTTCGGGTGCAATTCCACCGCCTTTTCAATAAAAGGGAATTCGCTGTATGGTGGGTGCTGGGAACTGCGTGGCTTCTTCGATCTGAGGAGTCGGGTGCGTTGGAGAGTCGAGCTGTCCGCGTTGTATCTTTGTCTGCGGTGAAAATCTTTGTGACCGTTTGATCGCAATATCAAGATAACAAATTCGAATATTAGATTCGAACTGTAAAGCGCGGAAACGAATATACCCAAAGAAACGATAAGTTTTAATTCTATGCTCGACTTACTAGTTTTAAAGTTGTTACCTTTATGCGACGACAGACTGAAATAATAATTTTTAATCATTAAACCATCAGAAACTCTTGTATACCGAGTACTGTAAATACTGTAATAGTAAATACTTTTGCTTCCTGACAGTTAGTCTGTACCTCATCTACCCCGCGGTAACATATTTTCGGAATAAAAGGTAGCCCAAGTCTATTTCTAAACTATCAATAGCCTCTGTGCCAAATTTCGTAAAGATCTGTTTGTTTGTAACTCTTTCACGCCGGACCAACTCTGGGGACCAACTACAAACATATGAGGTAGACGTCACTCAAAAAAGGTCGTCAAGACTCATAGCATTCATTGGTATCTCACTCTCACCTATTTCTACCGCCAAATAGCAGTGTTCGTATTGCTGTGTTCCGGTGTGAAGGATTAGAGAGGTAATGAAATTATTGGGTAATGTGACATAATATCTGTAAGTCACAAGGTTGGCAACGTCCTTGTGATATGGTGAGCGTCTATAGGCTGCATTGGTGCTTGATAAACGCGCACTGTACGCTTGTTTGTCGACCAGGCCTAATAAAAACATTTGTTCAACCATCACGTTGTAAAATTTACTAAGGATGGTCAGAAATGCCATTAATACCCGACCAGTCGCGCCCGCTACCTTGATAATGACAAGAATGGTACGTATACTATGACGGAGGTTATCAATAATTCGATACCTACATCGGCACGTGTTGGTTCACAAGTTCACAATTCCCTATAAAGTGATGTGGTAATTATTGTTAACCTCGAAGGGTGTTAGCTTTAATTGCTGCAAAACGACTTTTGACTTCACTCGTCCCCTTGTGTATGACAGCGCCTCCATGTCTCAAATTATAACATACTTTATAAGAAACGCCCGTATGGACTGCTTGTTTGTATTAAGACACGGTGAATGTGTTTCATGAGCGATGGGTAACAACGCAATTAAATATGTCATTAAAAATCTTATTAACAAATGTAGACAATGGAAAACATATTTTTAATAACTTCATCATCATTGTCATCATAGCAGTCGCCGAACATCCACTGCTAAACACAGGCCTCCCGAAGGTTTGCCTATATTTGCCGCACTGGGCAGGCGTGGTGCCAACGGTTTGCGATGATAATGCGGTAAAGGTGGATATATCGCCATCTGTCGGTTCCGGTTCCGAGAGAGGTGCTTTTCTAGTGTGCCGGTTACCAACGGCATTGCTGCGTATTTTATTATTTTCTTTTAGGATTAATCAAGAGATATAAGTACGATGGGCCATCAAACTACCAAAATCTGTCAATTTTTTTGCCACTTTTAAACATCGATTATGACAGATTTGGGTGGGTTGATCTATTGTTGTGTGTAGGTACTATCATCATCTTTACATCAACTGTGATAAAATGATATATTTTTCTCGGGATGTGTATTTTACTGATTTTGACGTAGGGTAAATTGGGACACTAGGGCCTACAGATGGTGGTGTAGGTACCTACCCGAAACCGCGTAACTCAAATGCAACATGGCCGGGGGCAGCAGCAACTTATCGCGAGGCTACGCTACGCTTTTGACTTTTGAGTTAATTTTCATCTGTGCTACGATGATGAAAATACTGCTGCAAATCAGATAGTCGCCTATTATAAAACCTGACGCAGAGGATAATAATGTTAACAATCCCTGAGCAAAGAACTAAATATTAAAAAAATGTTTTAGTAATGCCAACTCATAGATATTTACGCCAAAGTTCGAGCAGTGACCAAGAATGTAAACCTTATTTGGATTTATCATTGTGCGAGCTCCAATTGACCGTACCAAATTCTTTCTAATTTCATTGTCAAACGCTTGACCCACGCCCGAGTCAATTTGCGGCGCAACGACTGACCGCGCCCGCCATTTTCTTTTCCCGCTCAAATTTGACAGCCGCTGTCAACTGTCACGTCGACACGCGTCGACGCGTGCGCTATACGCCGCTATCAGAGAATTTGACAGCATTGTGTCAACTTTAACTGCGTGTTTTGAATGGTGTGTGATAGTGATTTGCTTTGTGATTGTTGCGTTTGAAAATTGTATTTGTAACAGGTCACACGGTCTTAAATTGTGTGCAAGGGGGCTATTTGACAACGTACTGGTGTAATATTGTTAGGGCCTCCTAGGCCATTTTTGTTATCATAACTAGTACCCGACAATAGTCAGGAGGCCCTGGAGTCGACCACCTTATGCCACGAAAGATTTTCCAAGTTCGCGAACTTAGTCCGCATTGCTAAATTTGTGACTCTGGCGTGGCCGTTGCTTATGAAACTCAATGAAGAATGTGGAATCGAACCCGCGACCCTTATGTATCATACGTAACAAATCGTAGGATGTCGACCAACAAAGTGAACAGAGGATTTGATTAGCTACATACTAGATACAGCTTCTACGAGTTTCTATTACGACAGTCCCGATCGCGCATTCAGTACTGTCTTGTACGTCAAAGGTCGAGAGTTCGATCCCCACCCACTACAAATAATTATAAAGAAAACTCGTGCTGTCTGGATGTTAAATATGTATTAAATGACATATGTCGGAGAGGATAGTGATCCTATCCTATGCGCCCGGAGCGTAGGTTCGATTCCCACTCAGGACAAATATTTATATGATGATATATATGTTTCTGTCCTGTGTCTGGGAATTAAAAATGAGTATTTAAGTGTTATATTTGCGCTTCCTCTGTTTGATGTCCGTATCACAAGTGCCGTTTAGGCATGTTGTCAGGTCTATTTATGAGATCTTGTGTGGATTATTATTGGTTATACATTGTAGTTTGAGATTCCTCTATTATCTTACCTTCGTAACACAAAAGCTTATCACAGAGTCAGGTCAATTAAAATAATGTTTTGTGTGAATTTATAGATACTTCAAGGCTAAGTGCAGCAGTGAACGTGTACAGCTAATAAAACGACAGACAGACAGTGCACAAAGTCGTAACAATATAGATGGGCACAATATTTAATCTATGATTCAAAACAAAATTAAATTACGCCTACATGATTAAAACGACGCAACACAAAAAAGAGATTCGATTCTGGTTCCAGGGCCTACCAATACTCAGTGCCCCACAGTAGGCGTGATAATGATTAAATAAGCAGCGAGCACGCGCTAGATACGGATCTCTATACATAATAATAGGATGGGCGTCCGTCCGTCTGTCCGGGGAGATAGATGCGATTCTAATTCACCTAGCGGACGGGTATTGTAAGGGATTTTTGAATTTCAATCGTTGATTATAAATAGTGGTTTGTTTGGTCTGGGCTGGCTCGTTCTATGGTGTTGTGAAGTCGGTTACGAAACCAGCGTTCAAGTCTTCTTCATTTTATAACTAGCTATGCCCCACGCCGTACTCGTTCTCGTGAGAATATATTTGATAGATAATAATAATAACTTTATTCAACAACAAAAGGAAACTTAAACTAAAGTACATTTTGATAGAGATGAAATATGGCTTAGAATCACCATTAACATTATTGTAATTGGAAGTCCACTGGTGGATATAGACCTCCCCAAGAAGGGGGGAAACGGGGGCAATGGCAGAGCGCAGCTTTCGCGATGGGGATGCTGCTGCCGATTCCCATCTTGTTTAAGCTACACTGTTCCGGATGGTTATACTGTCTGCCGGTTCTGGTACCTTTGTCGCTTCTTACGACACCTGGTGCAGATGGAGGTACTATGCTACCATGCCTCTCGGCTAAACTTACATTACTCGCTGATAATTAGCGAAAGTATTGTGGAAATTGGTTAAGCACTTTTTGACTTACTTTCAATCAATTCGTAAGTCTTTATAATATTAGCTTAAAAGTTTTGATAAGATCCGAAGTTGTCCATAATTAAATAAAAAAGTTAAACATAAAACGCAGCCTTATTTCGAATGATTACCTAATACTAATTATTTAATAAATATATAGCCTAATTATATTTATTAGTCTTTAATTTATGCAAATTAGTGGACGTTAGGTGACTCAGTTAGATATTACAGATTATAAATCTGTAATATTTCTCGCGGCTCGTCCGAGAAAAAAAAAACAAGTAAGACTTGATAATGCAATGAAATATATATAATAGTAATAAATTATAGGTTTTTCGATACCCTTGATGACGTCAGTCGTCACAAATTTTTATTTGTTATAAATATTTTCAACACCCGGAGACAGGACATAAACAAATATGATCATATATATAATTGTCCTGGTTGAGAATGGAACCCACGACCCTTGGCGCATAAGATATGATTGCGACCATTTGCGTCAACGGGTCCGTTGTTTACTAACGTCAATAGACTACGCTAACCGCTGGTTTAAAAAAGATAATTTATTAATTGACAATATTAATTAGCTGTAACGTACCGGCCGAGTAGAATAGTACCCCTTCCTGTACCAGGTGTCGTTAGAACCGACCGATGTACCAGAGATGGTATATAAATCTGAAACATTGTAGCTCAAATGCACAGGGCGAAGATAGACAGCAGCATGCCCGTCGCGAACTGCGCTACTGCGATTGCCCAACGCGGCAATTATTGATAAAATCCCCTCTATTATGGGGGCCCTCCCCATGACATAATAAATACTTATGAGCTGTAAGTCTGTATTTAGAGAGTTATAAAAAAAACTTTATTACAAATTAATAATTAGAATATCAACATCACATATCACAAACATATCGTTTCGTGACAGATCCATCAAGTTTTTAAAATCACTAACTGGGTACATTCAAATGAGAAATTGAAGTAAAAATTCGTCATCAAAACGCGCACAACTTCTAATAAACTTTATAATCATACATTTATGCCTGTAAGAAAGGCCGACTTCAATCATCCCCAAAAATATATATTTCTCTCCCATATTCGGGCAGCAAAACAAGATCGAGACAACAAAAGAAACGTCAATAACTCCCGCAATCTATCTCATAATCAATATTGGAGGGTAATCTTCGAGGGAGGGCTTTTTAAAGTCCTCCGAGACTATAAAAGGTGTTTTTCATACAATGTCCGCCCTTGGAGACGGCTAAGTTATGTGTCTTGTTGGAAGTTCGCGATTTATAGCTTCAGTTGACTCTTCTGTTTTAATGCGGACTGAATTTATAGGAAATGCTTGGTTTGCGGTTCCGAAAGTTTGGCACGATTGAAAGATTGTTGGCATTCATACAGATACATGTTCAAATATATTATTTAAAAGCTGAACTTACATGAATAAATACATATCCTGGAGAAAAATTAGAATTTGGCGTCGCTCAATTTTATTATTCTTCACAGTTTTTTTATTTCACCATCCGCCATTACGCGTAAGCGTCATCAAGTAAACGTCACTGCGACAGTAGACGCTCGTAATATCACAAGGATATCACTAACGCGTTGCCAACCTTGTGACTTGAGGATATGATGTCACATTACCCAATAATTTCACTGCCTCTCACTCGTCAAACCGCAACACAGCGATGCGAACACTGCTATCAAGTGACATGATATCTTCAAATCACAGGGTTGGCGCCGTGTTAGTCCTAAATCCTTGTGATGATAGGAGCATTTATAGACTGCGGTATATTATAAGATTGTTGACTTAATTATGTAAAAAACTATTCTCTCTCACTCTGGAACCTATGAACCTAATCGGGTAATGTATGGCACAGACATTACTAATAGTTTGGAGTAACACTTAGGCTATTTTTCTTTCTAAAACAAGTTCCTGTAGTATAGTTACTTTTTGCAAGTTTAGCTTTCAGGTAGCGACATAGACTTCTTTTAGGGTTTGTTATTGTCTTGATTGTATGCTAGCCAACCGCCTGCGACTTTATCCGCTATATCTTTATCTAATCCCTCAGGAACTCTTGTAATCGCGGGAAGAAGTCTATATATGCTACAGTAACGTGTTTTAGTGATAAAGAATAGTCAATGCGTTTCTCCTTGACCATTTCTTTATAAAACTACAAAATAGCAATAAGTTATAATTTTCATTCTTACATCAGTCAGTATAATCCTGTATACATTTGCGGTATATAAATTCAGTTTACATATAGTGTATACGTAATATCAATGTATATACCGTTTGTGCTACTGTCCGCTCGTCTGTCTCGTTAGTGTTGACAATATAATGGGCCTCATTGCGCCCTTTCACGCCCGCGGCCCCGCATCTTCAAGCTATTCATTTCATCTGACTTATGAGTTCTAGACCAATAACTAGAAGCATTTCAGTTATCTTGTGTACTTATCTTTCGCTTTGAGTTGATAGCTATAGCTAGCTACCTGCCCCGGGTTCGCATGGCAGCAATGAAGATCATCATAATTACAGCCATTGGAAGTCCACTTCTGGATATAGGCCCCCAAAAAAGGGGTAATTTTGCCCATAATTACCGCGCTGGGCAATCGCAGAGCGCAGCTTTTGCGACGGGGGTACTGCTGCTGATAACCACCCTGTGCATTTGAGCTGCACTGCTTCGGATGGATATACCGTCATCTCTCGGTTCTGGTACCTAAGTCACCTTACGACACTTGGTACAGAAGGTACTATCCTACTCGGCCGGTATCTCGCGGCTATGAATAAAAAGAAAAATAAATAAATAAAATGAAAGATTATAAATGGTTACTCTGGGTTATTCCTACGCCATCGCGGACTTTGTTGAAGACCTGTTTAAGGTCTACAATACTGTAGTGCATTATTTTGATCTACCTCGTCTGGAACATGCAGCGTTTGCAATGTGCTTATATTTTAAAAAAATGTTCATTTGCTTCTCTACTATATTATACATAATAATAATAATAAATTCTCACGACATCTTATAGATTGACCTGACTCCGTGGTAAGTCGCTTAAAGCACTTGTCTTACGGACGTCAAACAACAGAAAAATCACAAATATACTACACAAATACATATATTTAACACCCAGACCCAGAAAAAATAAAAATAGCATCATATAAATATTTGTTCTGGGTAGGAATCGAACCCACGACCCTTGGTGCACAAAAAGCTACATTATTATCATTGAGCAACATAGGCTATATTTAGTACTAGATTACTTTAGAAAATTCCATTAAAACCAACCAAAGGTGTAAAAAAATTAGCCATTAAATGTCTTTCATCGCATACGCTACGAAGAGAATTAATGATAGGACAAAATTTATTTGACTATATTATAGAATATATTATAATATAATTATAATGCCGATCAAAATCAGACCGTGTTATCCATACCATTTGTAACTTTTTATCCAAATAAATTATTTAATATTCAAAACTATCTTAAAACCTGATGATTACTTTTTGAATTATTGAAATCGAACATTCCATTCTAAAGATATCATGAAATTAAAATAAAAATACATGCCGGCGGCGGCCGCCACGCAGCGCATCGAGTAACTAACTCGACGAGAACAATTGTATTTAGCAGACAAATACCGCAGCCAACGTAGTGTACAAGGAGGCTTTAAGATAAGCATACATTTTTTTTTCAAATTAGGGATTGATGGTCGTTTTAATTAGCATGCTTATTACTTAAATATATGTACCTATTTATGTCTTCCCGTGCGAAGCCGGGACGGTCCGCTATATTATATATGTTAGTTCCCTGTCGGTTTAATACCTATATATTAAAGTATGACATTTGTGAATCCTCTGTTTGCTGATATCTGCAAGACGAGTGTTTTAAGCGATTTACCTCAAATTCGGGTCAATGTATAAGATGTTGTATGAATTTATTTTTATATAAGATATATATAAAAATCACAATATTAGAAACTTTTAAAAAGTGTTTATCTACTATATTATGCATGTATTACACACATAAAGCTTCCTCTTGATCTATTGAAAACCGCATCAAAATCTGTTGCGCCGTTTTAAATATCTAAGCAAACATACATAGCAAAATGTTGTTTTTCATATCTTAATTTCTAGATATATCACTGCGCATACTTACATATACCTACTATTATCATCTTGCTAATTTCACACAAATATAATTTTATTAACATTTCCGTTCTGTTTCAGTACACAGTACACGAAATAATTGTTTTTTTATTAAAATAAGCAAATTAGGTAACATTAATTTAAATAATTTCAGATATTATAAATAACAAGCGCACATAGCGGAAAGTGACTTTGTTCTATACTTTGTAGTGACTATATAACTCGTTTACATAATTTTACTCTTAAAATATATCGATGGGTTATCTGTCATAGTCTGTTACCAAAAAAATCCTTACCAAGGAGTGTTACAAGAGAGCAATGCCGCGTGCATCGGCTAGTGTCTAATAAAAACTTGAACACTTGAGTATTGTCTGTGTGTTCGCTAAAACATGTTGTTTAACGCTGACGACACTATCTATTTTCCAGCATAATTTTGACGCAACGTTGTTATAGCTATTCGTTCCATCAACAACAAGCCGGGGGCACACCGGGTAGAATTAGGTAATATTTATTTTGGTCGGTATTTTAACGTCCACCATCTGTAACAGTTCTGTTACTTGTAATAGAACTGTTTGAGAACAGTTACCCTAAGGTAACCGATTACTATTCTACTTGGCCGTCAGGTATCAGCAGAGTAGAATAGTACCTCCCTCACTCGAGACAGTGTAGCTCAAATGCACAGGACGGGGACGAGCAGCAGTATCCTCGTCGTGAAAGCGATTGCCAACACGTTTGCCAAGCTCGGCAATTATGGGCAAAATTCCCCCTTTTTGGGGAGGACTTTTAATGGCAAAAAGATGATGATGAAGGTAATTGTCTTAAGAAATAGTATAAATTATCTTAAGAAATACGCTATGTATAAGTATAAGTAAGTGTAAGTATTTTTAATAAATAAATGAATTCACACAACATTACATATATCTCACTATATATAGCTCCTGAGATTGCTTTTGAAAGTTGTCTTCTAAGCATCAAAATAAGAAACCACGTATATAGAAAAAACTAGCTTTCCGCCCGCGACTTTGTACGCATGATATTCATTTCTAATCTCTGAAAAACTCTTATAATTCTAAGAAATTTACGCCACTTTCTAACTTTCTCTCAGCTAAATTGTGCAAAAAAAACAGATTTATTTTAAAGAAAAACGCTTCCGTAATAAAACGTTGCTCATGTGTTACTCCAAACACTCAATAATCTCTGTGCCAAATTTCATCCAGATCTGTTCATCCGTTTCTTCGTGAAAGAGTAACAAACATACATCCATACACGTGTTAATATTAGTAAGGGTAATATCTCGTTGCCCCAGGTGTATCACCACCGATACTCCAACCCTGAAAGCGGTTACAGTCTTACACAGCGTACAATAGCTGAAAGCGGTTTTATGTCACTAACAATAAGAGTGAGTTTCCGTCTGCACCTCTCACCGGCAACGACGTCCGTATTCCCGTACAATACGGTCGTGTTTCCTCTGGCAATAGAATGGAGAGTAATGCGCCTATATTCGGTAGACGCCATTGTGACGTACACACACGACGGGACCATTGTCAGTTTTGTAATATTATATGAGTTTCGTGTGTGATAGAAATGTGTCGGGCTAAATATTATGGAAGGGGCGCTCCTGAGCCGGTCGAATTCCATTGCCCCAATAGTTTTAGTGGAATAGCACGCTTTTTATTGATATTGCCTAATGTATATATACATTGAACTTTCTCTGTCATCACCATATCATTTCTAATCTATACTATTCGTTAAAAAAAAAATAACTAACACTTTCATTATAATAACATACATGAATAACGCCTGTGTCCCATCAGAAACATCATCACAGCAATTGGAAGTCCACTGATGGATATAGGAGGGAATTTTGCCCATAATTGCCGCGCTAGGCAAGCTTGTTGGTAATCGCAAAGTGCAGCCTCGCGCATTTGAGCTACAATGTCTTGGATGGATATACCCCTATCTGTCGGTTCTGGTACCCTAGTCGCCTCTTACGACGTCTGGTACAGAGGGAGGTACCCCACGGCCATAGGCCGAGACTATGGATCTCCACTTGCTACAAAATTGGCATACTTTCGCTTTTACTAGCATTAGCTCTTTCATATTCGCTTATTTTTTCTCTCCAACCTGGTAAGGTCAAGTTCGCTTTCTGTATTTGCGCAGTCATTTTACTTTAACCTATCGTACTACACGTCCAAACCATCTCAACATTCATTTCTCTATCGGCATAATATCATCTTTCACAGGACGCCGATCTTATATCACACTATTCTCTATTCTATCTCTCAAACTCACACCGTACTGCGAACAACTCTCTCTCATTTCATCACAATCATGACACATAGGCCTGCCCAAGAATCTGTCACGGTAGGCAGGTCTATGTGTCATGATGATGTGCGTAGCATCGTAACGTCGATGCCATTGCTCATACCCTGCCCGCATTTGAGCGACACTGTTTTGAATGGATGCAATGTTGATTTTGGTACTACAATCATCTTATGCAACACCTGCTATAGAAAATCGTTAAAACTAACATGAAAAAAACGAGAAGAATTTTTTAATTAGAAATTTTTAATACATATTTTCACGCAACTGTAATACGGATATTAGACAACAAGTGAATTACAAATACAATGCTTACATGTATATAACACCCAGCCACAGGACAAATACAAAATGACAATTACAAAAATGCTTGTCTTGGATTGGATCAAACCCACAAAGTTTAGCACTACGAATGCGCCATCAAGCCCTGAAAACTTAATGAAGTTTGGGAAAAAGAGATCACAAAGCGGGATGTTAATATAATTATTGCGGTATCTTGATCATTAAGACCCAGAATTAACCATTAGCCGTAGTACCAGCTATGGAGAATAGTACCTGCCTTTGTACTTGGTCTCGTAAAGGGCGACTGTGGTACCGGAACCGGCAGATGGCGGTATATCCATTCAAGACCAAGTGCCATCTATCAAATGCCAAGGCCAAGCTACGCTCTGTGATTGCCACTGTGGGCAATTATGGGCAATGCCCCTTTTCTAATTGAGACTAATTGAGGCAGATGTGGACGTGCCACTGATGCTATTATGAAGATGATGATAGCTATTGCGGTCCAGTAGCAGAAGATTCAAGCACGCAAAGAGCGGGTCTGCATCTGCCTGCCAAACAGCAGCTCTTGCATTACTGCGTTCCGTTTTAAGTTGTGAGAGAGATGGTAAAATTACTGGGTAATGTGACATAATAAAATCATCCAACATCTTATACATCCGATAGAGTCGTTTAAAGCACTTGTGTTACGGACATTAAATAACAGAGGAATTATAAATATATTGTATATAAATAACACCTAGACACAGCAAGCACTAATTGTCATCATAATCCTACCCAAGAAAGAGAGAATTTTGCCCAATATTGCCTCGCTGGGAAATCGTGATGGCAATCACAGAGCCTAGGTTCCCTATGGAGATGCTGCTGCCCATGCCCGCCCTGTGTATTTGAGCTACACTGTTACGGATGTAGAGCTATCTGTCGGTTCTGGTACCTCAGTCACGTCTAGCGACACCCGGTATAGGAGGAGTGGTACCATCAGAGTTGAAACACAAATATCATTATATAAATATTTGTTTTGGGTGGGGATCGAACCTGCGATACCTTTGGATCTAGATAGGATCCCCACCATCAGCGCAATCGGGCCAATCTGAATGTCATGATGACACGACCTTGTAGTATACCGTATACTTATCTGCTCGATACTCCTTACTGAAATTAGAAATGCAAAAATGTGTCGATCTGTCTGTCTATTTATTAATGTTTGTTTTTGATCGCGAGACATACGCGAGCGAAGCCGCGGTTGAAAAGCTAGTCCAGATAATAAATACAAATGTTAATATGTGTTTGTATGCTTGCTACTCTTTCACGATTATACTGATTTACCAATTTTGATGAAATTCGGCGTGCAGATAGATAAATCTTTAAGAAAGCACTTTTTAAGTCTGAACATTTCTCGGACATGAATTAAAGCCATATTGCCTCTTCCAGATCGATCGTGCTACAAATCTATGTGACATTATATCGAATTGTGACGTAAACCGTTTGTGATGAGGGCCTCAAAACGTCCTTAATGGCCGCATTGTTTTATTGTGCTTGCTATTGTGTGGCAACCCTGTACAACTTACAGTTGTGTACACGAATGTATACTTGAAGACGTGGGTAATAGAGATGCTATTGTATCGTTGGTTGTTTGGTTGGTAACGATTTCAGATAGGCGAGGGCATGTTGCTAATTTGTAATGAGAAATAAATAGAATTGTTTGGTAAGAAAATAAATAAATGATAATGATGCCTTTTAAGGTTATAAACCGTAAGGTACCCGCAAAGTAGAATAGTACCTCCCCCTGTACACACAGCATTAAATCAACGATATCCTTACTTCCTTATCTTTACTAATATTTTAAATCCAAAAGTAACTCTGTCTGTCTGTCGGTTACGTAATCACGCCTATACTACTAAACCGATTTTTTCATTCGACATAAGAGTTGTAAGGGGTCGAAAGGGGGGATGAAAAGTTGTATGGAATTATCGCTTTTGCTAGAGCTAGAAGCTTAAAACTTATTATTTAGGCTATAGATTGGTATATATAAATAAATATAATATCGAAAGTTTAGAAAAGTTAAAGTAAAAAGGTTATGTGCCCAAACTACTGCACGCAGACAAAGTCACGGGCACAGATAGTTAATCTATAATAATGAGATGTTGAGTTTAGAATTGTTAAATTTGGGTAGGTACTAAGGTATCAGAACCGACAGTTGGCGGTATATCCATTAGAAACTGGGCAGCATAAATGCAAAGGAGGGAGATGGGCAACAGCATCCCCGTCGCGGAAGCTTCACCCTGCGATTGCCAACATGATTGCCTAGGGCAATTATGGGCAAAATTCCCCATTTCTTGGGGGGCCCTATGTCCAGCAGTGGACTACCAACGGCTGGTATAATGATGCTGATCAATATAAATATATGGCAATCACGGTGTACTTACTTAATTAATCTTTAATTTAAAATAAACTAAGTATTTTTCAATTAGTGTATTCTATAAAACAACTTACACATAACGGCTTCAAAACGACGTTTTAAAAAACAACAAGAGTCACTCTCGCACGGCTGAAATTTAACTAAAACGTCAAGTTGAATGAACCGCGTTTTACATTTTGATTAGCTCGAGAACGGTTGCCGCAAGGTAACTAAAACGTCGGACAAAATATATAAATCATTAAATAAACAGCGTTTTAAGGCCGTTAAAATAGTGGTTCTACTATGAGTAGTGAACGCTTGAAATTAACGAAATATGATTGCCGAGACAGTGTAACTCGTATACATAGGGTGGTGATGGGCAGCAGCATTCCCGTCGCAAAAACTGCGCTCTGTAATTTTTATGATGCCATCAAGGTTCGATGCCCATTCAGATCAAATATATGTTGAATATTTAGTTTTTTCTGTGTCTGGGTGTTGAATATGGAATACTTAAATACATAATTAACACCTAGATATTTGCGGTGTAGAGCTAGTCTAAAGACTGTAACACAAGTGAGTTAAACGACTTATCTATGAATAAGGTTAAATTGAGTGCTCATCTCTGAATCTGTTTATAATCATTTTCTGTGAAAAGTTTCATCGAAATCCGGTCAGCCTTGCTAGCATCATGGAGTAGCGAACGTCCGTTCAAACTTTCGCATTTATTAATATTACTCAGTAAAATTATAATTTTCTTATGACCGTGTGTTCGTCAGTGATCAGGGACACAGACGTTAGGCGGGGTACACACTAGCGCACGACGCGCGACTAGCGAGGCGATGCGGATTTGCTTAACAAAGCAACGCCTCACGCGTCGCGCGGGGACACCCACGTAGGGCCGCCGCACTTTAACATTATTGGAGACTTAATTTTTTTTATTCTTAAAGTGGAAGGCTTTTTTTATTTAGACATTATAGAGGACAAAATTTAAACATGTGGTGAAATCCTGTAATCTCCTATCAACTTTTTTGAATAGTTAAAAGTATTTAAAATAATCGCATTGTTTTTGAGTTAAACCGTAACAAACGGTTTTACTCAAAAACTACTAGACCGACTTCCCAACTTCTTTACCAAGTACCCAACATAATTATAAAAAAATTAGACCGCTATCTAAAATATAATTATATAAATGGGACATTTTTAGTAATTATTTAACGGTGAAATAATTCATAAAATCGATCTTGTAGTTTTTGAGTTAAACCGTAGCTAACAAACAAACAATCAAATCATTCCTATATATATATTTACTTAGAATGATATATTATTAGGTCCTTACATATGGAATTGGTCTTTTGTTCGGGATGTATGCGCTTTTGCTAACGCATAGGTATTGATCCTTAAATATTTGGAACACCTCAAATATATGAAGAGTGTTTCAAATATTACGTATGAATACAAATTAATTTTACGTCGCAAAAAATAACAAACCAATGGTAACTTAACTTGGAGAATAAGTGTAGAATTTAATGTCATTATCGTTTTTCATTAAAAACTTGCCTGCAGCTTTTCTTCAGGAAAGTTAGACATGAAATTATATACTTCTATGGTCACCCTACATGTCCCGGTGGCGTCGCCAGGGGGATGGGGGATGAGGTGCGGGGGAGGGGCGCACTCCCACCTCACAATGCCCGCGTAATAATATAATCGGGACGTCGCCACTTGCCATTAATTAAATTTAAAATTTTCATTGCTCCACGTACCGGCATTGTGCCCGCCGCCTTTCTCCTCCTCGGACTCTGTGTATAATTATTTCAATAGTAGGTACACATAATACTAAAAAAGAAGGATAATAGATTGTTTGTGAGTGGATCAAAATAGGGTTTAATATATGCGGTAAGATTACAGTTAATTCTAGACTTCATGTGAATACAGATTCAGGCAACAGTTCTTAAAAAACTTGAAATATTAAATTGAAATTTATTCGTAACTTAATAAATAACACTTCGTTTTGTAAACTAGGCTTTTATAATGGTCATCAATTAGAAAATAATGTCTCTCCCACTCACTGACCAATTCGGCTGAGTCACCACAAACGGATTCCACAAGGACATTTAGTTACGGGTGCGTAAAACACCAAAAAATCCATGGGAGCTGAGCATTCCTCGCCACCATCCGATGGCATGAATGACTTTTTTATTGCACCTCCTTCGTCCAAACGATTAGTTTTATGCCTATAACCTGCCAGACACAATTAAGCTTGCTTTGTCAACACGGCGTTCTAAATTTGAAAATATAAAGTTGAAAATCGAACGCAATTTTTCGGAACGTGTGCACGTTCGCTCTATTTTTGAATGAAATGGAAAAAAAACGAGTATAAAGTCAAGATGGCGGTGTTTTATAGTATTGGGGTTACCGAAAATGTTTTTTATCACTTCCTCTCTTTTGATATAAATTTTTTTATTTTACTATCTTATAAATGGTATTGCGATAATAAATGGGCAGATGTTGCGTTATAATGTTGCACCCAATGATTAGGCAAACGGTGGGTTGTTAGTGCGATCTCAATGAAACTCTTTAGAATTGACCGGCAGTTTTTTGGTTAACTAATGTTTTATAACCGCTAATGTTATTTTTCGGTATGATAAATTACGTCTGTACACAAATCGGGAATCTATTTTTTATGTGCAAATCCATTAGTTTTGTTTAAGATATCACGAATTATTTCAGTAGAGTTTGGGATGAATCCTTTGTGTTCTTATAAAACTTGAATACACAAGGAATTTTCTTTATTATGTTGAGAAAAAGTTACTTTCTTATTCGAGTCCTTCCCGAGTCTGGATAATTCTTCAATCTTATTTTAATATGTTTGCAAAGTTTATCTTTTTAGACCCAAGACTCATCAGGTACCAGCAGACATTTTAATTTAGAATAGACTCATAAACGACTTATTTTGTGCAGATTACATTTACTTATCATTAGTGTCACACTTCTCTTCTTTTTTCTAAGGTTATTTACCTTTTCATACCTACTCGAACGTTAGAACTTTCTTTAGGACGCCCTCGATTTGGTCAGCGTATGTCAAAAAAGTATAACATAGAGGTAGTATCATACTAAGGGATCAGCAATCTAATAAGATTTGAATGCGGATGATGGTGGCCTCTTTGTGTCCACTCCGCTAATCCCGGATTAGGTCCGCCAAAGTCGCAAAGTCCTCAGGGAAGTGAGGGAAATATAAACCTATAAGAGTCGGGAAGCCATCCTTTTTTACTTCGGAATATAGATGCCGGAGCATGAAATAAAATATATTGAAAGGCTAAAAAATAGGCATAGAAAATTTTAATATTTTAAGAGATGGCCTGGTTGGTGTAGTATTCCAATTCGCAGATTCTAGATTTAAAGCCTATTTAAACAAAAGCAAAAGAACAAACTCTTGCAATGTCTGTGCACTGACATTCTGGGCACAATTTATCTTTCTTTCTACCGGAATTTGTACATAGGAAAGAAGAATCCAAATTTTAATGTTGCCCTTATCCATTTTGAATATGTGTTAGGTATAATGGCAACACTACATTTTAGTAAGAAGTCAACTATTGAATAGGCCTTTAGATAATGCTGTAGTTTCTGCTGATTACGTTAAAATCATCATTTTAGCCTTGATCATATGTTGCATGCGGTAATAGAAGGTCTTCCTCAGAGTCAAGAGGTTCGACTATAGGTACACTTAATGTCTATGTTATATGTATATAGGTACATCTTCGAAAATTTTGTAAGCGCGATGCAGAATTCACGTAACGCAAAGTTCGCTAATGCGGACGAGTTGGAAAAGGTCACACACAAAAGAGTCCACATTGAAACATCTTTTTTTTATATTATAAAGGCAGCAAATAAGCATACGGTCCGCTTGTTGGTGAACGCGACAGCAGCCTATAGACGCTCGTGTCATTACAAAGATATCACTAGCATGTCGCTAGCCCTGTAAACTGAAGACACTGTATCACATTTACCCAGTAATTCACAGCCTCTCTCACCCTTCTCATGCGAACATTGATATTTGGAGAAATAGGTGAGAGTGAGATACCAATGCAGGTGAACTTTATAAGAGGTCTGCCTCAAGTTAAATCTACAAACATTCAATTGTTTTTCCACGCTCAGAAACTAACGAGCCACTCGACTAGAAGACCTCTCAACGACCAACGTGAAAACATCAATCCACAAACCGCATAGTTCCAAATCCAAAATCTAAAACAATTCGATTAATTAAAAAGCAAATCTCAACGGATCTCGGTTTTAATTATTAAGTCATTCAGTGCCAGCGTGGCTGTGACGCGGGCCGCACTACAATAAAACTTGGAGCGTCGAATAATTGGCCTGCTGTATTCATAATAATTGGCCTGTATTCTGGAGGCCGGGTGGGGGCCAATCAAAGTTTTCGATGTGACAAAAGGCCGATGCCAAACCTAATTGCCAATCGGTTCGAGGCGCCCGCTTCAAGACGCCTGTTTGCGCTTCGGAAATGGTTTTTTAATCTGTGGCCGTGGTTTACCGTTGGGTTCTTTAATTGTGCCGATGTTTTACGTTGCTCTGGTAAAATCCAATATGGCGGTGACTAATTCTGGTTAGAGTCGTCAACGGACAATGTTCTGAAATAAATCTATAATGGTGTTCGTCTCTCTGAATGTTTTTTTCGACAAACACGCATACAATCCGCGTAACAGTAAATGTCACAGAAGCCTATAGAAGCTCGTAATATCACTAGGATATTACTTGCGCGTTGCCAACCTTGTTTATTAATTTTACCTTCTCTAAACAATAGTGCCTACTATCTTTTCACTCATAACTGTTTCAATAGGACTTTCAAATTTTACTAACGTGAATTTATGTGTGGATCGATGGATGGATGTATGGATGTATGGATGGATATATATAATAATTATAATAATAATATTCTTTATTGTACATACCATAAGCAACACGTTCAAATAACATAGAAGAACATACAACATTGCAGTACAATATGTGGCCTTATCGCATACGGCGATCTCTTCCAGGCAACCTTTGGACAGAAGAGAAATACAACAATAATAAGGCAGTTTGAGGTACATAATAAATTAAACCAATGTATAAATACAAACAACCAATATATATAAAGGAAAACATCCACCAACACACACAACCACACACACACATACACACAAACATGCATACATACAATACGTATATAAGTTTGTTGCTTTTTTACGCCGGAACGAATGAATTGAGACTGCAGCGGTAGATGCGAAGCACATGAAAAACAAAAGTTAATGTTTGTTCTAGCTTTCCAGTGACTTTGACCCCAACATTTTTATTTTATATATCGTCCATGAGGGGCTCATGTTAGTTCAGGATGTCACTCTCTGACAGTTAAACAGTGCAAAAAATCGTGGCGACAAATTTGAGAAAAACAAAACACCAGATCTATCCCACAGGAATATGTTTTCGGGGTGAAAAGTACCCTATGAATTGTTCTAGACTATCAATAATAATGCACAATTTCGTCTAGATCTATTCTGTCGTTCAAGCGTGAAAGTGTAATAAACATCTATTTATGGATCATTCGTACATCTATACAAACTGCCTCGTTGAAAATGTAAGTTAGATAGTGTTGCTAGAGATATGGGGTATCAAGCAACTTCAACATGGCGTTCGAACATTCTTTTGAGACAAAGAAGACATCCAAGTCGGATAATAATGATAATTATAATAATTAAATTCACCCGCCATGTCATACGTTGACCTGACTCCGAGACAGAAGAAAGTTAAAATAATGCTTAGGTACATAACACCCAGACACAGAACAAATACAAATATTCATCATATAAATATTTGCTCAAGCTAAGGATCGAACCTACAACCTTTGGCGCACAAGTTAGGATCACTACCGTCTTGCAATATGTGGGCTAACTTAGCATTTAAACTAAATAAGTATTTAAACCAATTGGATCTTCACAAGCAACAACTCCCAAACTGAAATCACATCAAAACGAACACATTCATAGAGTGACACTTTGAAAATCAATATTAAACATGCTCAGGTGTGGGGTAGCACCATTCAATCGGAGTGGGGTCTTTTCTACCCCTAAGTCGGCCGGTAAAGCGTGAACTGACATAATTCCACTACGAGGGCACTACAATACATTTGTTGATCGATATTTATGGTAAGGTGTATCCCATTTTAAACTGATATTCAGGTGTCTGGCGGGACTCGAACCCGCATCTTTCTCATGCCAGGAGACTGCACTACTTTTATCCAACAGAGACCTTAGCAGACTCGTCGAATTGTTCCGGGATTTATTTTTGTTTCGTTTTTTAAAATGGCGCTGATTTCTGTCAAATCAGCGCCGTTTGTTTAATGTTGTTTGGGTGTTATTTTTGTTGTAAAACCTGCCTAAGGTTTTAAATTTTAAATATGCGGGTAAATGTAAAATTTTCGATTTGTTTTGTAGTGATACATTGTTAATTCCAGGAGCGGGGGAAGGACGTGGGGAGAAGGAAGGATAAGGGAAAGTATTAGTACTAAACAAACCTTTTTCTGAAATATTAATCTGCTTTCAGAAAAATTATAAATATATAAAAATACTAGCTGACCCAGCAAATGTTTTTCTTTGCGATCTAAATTATATAGAATGATTAAATCACTAATATCGATATTTAAAATTAGGATTGGTGGTAGAAGGGGTTGAAATTTTAAGTACCTAATAATATGTTTTTGATAGCACATCATTATTTTTATATTAAGTAAATACCTACTTATATATATAGCGCATAACACTTATCACATAGGGCCATAGAAATATTTAGATTACAACGGACTTTTAGATCTACCGAGTATGCGTCTAAAATTTCATGAAAATCGCTTCAGCAATTACGGAGGAGTATGGTCACTGAAACGGTGACACTAGAAATTTACATGATATTTTTTTTTATTACACCAGGTCGAAAGACAAATAAGGTTTCAGTCCGCGTAATAGTAAGCGTCACCGCAGCCTATAAATGCAATGCCCAGCAATGGCAACACTGCTATTTTGTACCAATCAGGCAGACAATGCAGGCGACCTTTGTATAAGGTCTACCTCATTATATGATCATCCGTCTACATTTGGTGAAGTTTCCATGATAGTCGGGCAAGGAGATAACACAGTAGTAATCTCAAGAAACGTAATTTTAATTTAATAACAGTAACAGTAATTACAACTTCAGAATAATTTTCATAATATAATGACATTTCATCGCGCTCGAGCTCGCGTCGAGTCGAAAACCGCGCCAACAGTTCACTTGTGTTTTTTGTCGTTACGTTTAGAAATCAATTGGCAATCGCAAATCAATAATTCGAAATTTAAATTTTGGCGCCGTCAGTTTCTATTTGTCCATAGACATTATTCTTACTTCATAGATTATATAATCTCCCGGTTAGGGCTTCCCCCGCCCGTGGATAAAGCAAGCCAGTATTGCTAGTTTAAGTCTATAAATCTGATGAAGACATAATAAAAAACGGGATTTGCTGTCGTGTATCTCAAGCACATATAAAATTTAGAACTATATCACTAGATAGCCAAACATAATAACTTAAATACATATTTCACACCCAGACACAGAACTAACATAAATATTCATTATATAAATATCCTAGATAGGATCACCACCGTTAATTTGGCATTAAAGTAAGATAAGTATAAGATAAAAAATTGTTTGAGCATACAACATACCATTCTTGTAATAAAAATAAGTAAATGTCAAAAAACACCAAACAATACAGGATACTAAGATGCGTTAATAAATGTATCATACATATAAAACGTTGTTTGATCTATTTAAATTATAAAGTAAAATGTACAATGTAGAAATGTATAATGTAGAACTAGCGCGAGCGAGCAGCGCGCAGCAATAAAATAGGCATGTCTCCGCACCGAGAGCCAGACAATGGTATCGATCTGTCGACAACCCGCGAGATATTTGGAACAGACCGACGCGGCCACCACAGCTCTACGCTGACACGGGACAAATATAAAACAGCTAAATCCAAACTTATACATATACACACAATCATACACACACACACACACATAAAGAGTTAAGGTTTAATACATTTACATGAGGTAAACCTCTAACAAAGGTCGTCTGCGTTGTCCTCACTCTCACCTAATTCTACCGCCAAAAAGCATGTTCGCATTCCTGTGTTTCGTGTTTTCGCATGTCGGTTTGAAGGGTGAGAGAGACAGTGAAATTACTGGGTAAATGTGACTTAGTATTAGGTGTAAGTTCAAAAGGTAGGCGACACGCTGGTGATATCATGGTGGTATCATTGTGATGACAGCGTCTAAATGCTGCAGTCACGTTTACCATCAAGCGTACAATATGCTATTGTTCGCTGACTTTGTAATATAAAATAACACATTCAACTTACTAATTTAACTTTTTTTTTTTTAAATTTTACATTATGAAATTAGTTATTAAGTTCGACACCAATAATTGTTAAAACTACATTTTTAAAATTTTACAGGCCCGCTGGAGCAGTTGGTAGTGATCCTATCTTGTGTGCCAAAAGTCGTGGACTCAATTCCCAACAAGATAAATTATTTATAAGATGATATTTGTGTTTGTTCTGTGACTGGGTGTTGATTAGTTGTATTCAAGTATTATATTTGTGATTTCTCTGTTTTCTTATGTACGCAACACTAGTGCTTTAAGCTAATTGGCACGGAGTCTTTCCTACGTAAGAGATGTTTTGTGGATTTATTTATTATTATTATTAAATAGCGGTTTTGAACTGTCTCCGACTTTATATAATATTAACATGGCTACCCTTATCAAGGTTAGATATAGCAGTTATATCTATTGCGGTCCAAGACCCGCCTGAAATCTAGCCGGCTAGGTCCATTCAAGGCCTATTTTTGGCGTACAATAGATTAGGAATTTATTATAACTGTTTATAACAAATATTGTATTATTTATTACCTATTTACCTATATTAATTGGTAATGAAATCCTGAATATAGTCTCACACTATTTTATAAAACTATTTATAATTTCCCAAATTTTTTTATAAGTACTTTGTCTGCGAGGACTTTATCGTATCTCCGAGAAACTCTTGTTGTTCCGAGAAAAAATCGATGACTCTATAACAGATAAACTATGCGGAAAGTCGCGTTGATTGCACAGAGAAAGTTCCAGATCTGTCACACAGGGACGTATTTTTTGAATAAAAAGTATCCTATGTCTTATTTTAGACTATCATTTATCTCTGTGCCAAATTTCAACCAGATCTGTTCAGCGGTTCCGGTGTGAAAGAGAAACAAACATTTATACACCCAGACATTCATACTCACACACATAATTTTAATATGTGTAAGGATTGTTATTAGACAGTGAGGTAGGCAATTTAGTCGCACCATAGCCTAGATACCATAAGAAGTGAAGAAGGTATCAGAACCGACATATGTCGGAATATCCGTTAGAAACAGCGTAAACCAAATTAAACAACTAGAATGGGCTTCAGCATTCTCATCGCGAAGCTACACTCAGTGATTGCCACCGCGACTGTCCAGCTCGTAATGTGAGTAAATTGCCAGGTTCTTGTGCCTCAGTGCTCTCAGTGGACGCTCCACTAGTAGATAATCTAGTGGATGAACAATTCAATTTAATTTATTTCAGAACAATATACATTGCGTAGAATAAGAAGCATAGATACATTACAATACGATAAGCACAAAATGACATTAAAAAAGATACAATATTTTGCACGGATATTCGAAAAATAAAATTGTTATTATGTTATTAACAAAGATAATTTAATAAAAATGTCAATAAAAAAAGATTAAATTACTTATGCCTACTAATAATACAAGTACCTACGTGTTTGTCAAAAATCAATGAAAGCCTAAAAACAATTAAAATTAAACAACGTGGTTTATTATTTCAAATGCAAAACTCGTCTACATTATTCAATCATTTTTCCAACAAAAATTTCGTCCTTTTAAGATGAATATTTGTGTTTGTTTTGTGTTTGGGTGATAAATATGATCATTAGTGTGTATTATATTTCTGTATAGGTACTCTGTTGCCTGATGTCCGTAACACAAGGGCTCTAAGCGACTTACCTCGGAGTCATGTCAATGTATGAGATGTTATGCGAATTTATTTACTTATATTTCGGCTTATCCGTTCTTTATATGCGTGAGAATTATTTATGAAGAAATACTTTTCCACCTATAGTATATAAAAATTTTATGTCATACATTGGTTACCTTTTCAACTTCTGCTTTACTAGTTGGTACTAAAGGAATCTAGAACATAGAAAATATTATTGTTTACTCGTCTTTTTAAAGCTACCTGCTTTTGTCTATGTCTCATCGGAGTAGGTAGAGACTATGGATCTCCTCTTGCTATGAACTTGGCGTAGGTACCTCACTCGATTCCCTTACACGCATCAGTCATTTTATACACGCTCGTTTATTTGTGGTACTTTTGATCTGGTTCTTTTTTAATTAAGAGGTATAAAAGATAATATTTGGTTTCTTGTCCAGGTGTCGTAAGAGGCAAATAAGGTACCAGAACCGACAGACGGCGGGATATCCATCCGATAAAGTATAGCTCTTGTGTACAGGGCGGGAATGGGCAGCAGCATTCTCGTCGCGAAAGCTGCGACCTGCGATTTCCAACACGCTTACCGCTGCGCGGTAATTATAGGCAAAATTCCCCTTTTCTTGGAGAGACCTATGTCCAACAGTGGACTTCCAACGGCTGATGTGATCAAAGATAATATTAATTCTTCCTATTTCTTCTTTCTTACTTCATACATATCTACAACTAACAGCGAGCAGCCTGGCAGAGTTTCAGACGTCTTGCTTTCGACACAATCTTGCAGTGCTATATTAAAGAAATTTTCAATTGGTTAAGTCAGATTGTAGGAGTAGCGAACGAGCGTGTTTTAGGTAAAAACCGCCAATTTGATCAGCCCCTCCCCCCCATACATAGCACGAACAATGCCCCAACAATGGGCATAAAGGGAGCGGCCGTCTTCCCATTGTGCCGAACAAAGCAAGCTCCGCCCACAACAAAATCGGCTTTGTTTCATCTCAAACGCGACCACCTGATTGGTGGAGACGTGACGCGCGCAACTATCGCGTGTTCGACCACCCGCCGTTTGAAAAACGATGAAAAACTCCGTATCTTCGATCTACCCACTTAATTCCGCCGCCTCATTACAATACCGCCCTTATTTCAGTATCTTTACGTGCTAGTTTTGTTTGGTGCCTTCCTCACATATGGTAGTGACTTTCGAAACAGATGCTTCTTAATCGAATGTTGTGATCCTGTTTAAATTGACAGCTCTCTATAAAATAAGTGTGTTGTTTCAGAACATTCTGGCCTTTATTGTGTGGACGAGAAAGTCGAGAATGGCGTGTGTGTTTGGGTGAATGCAGAGCGTGTCTCATGGCCGATGATCGTTAAATAGCTCAAACGGCAAGGTCCCAAAAATACAATAAATGAATTAATTTTTTGTTTCGTTTTCTTTATGAAATATCGCATTTAATGTCCCGCTTAATATAAAATATGAATGTTAATTTATGAACGCATTAATATTACATCTCTGGGTTTTGTGAAATTTAACACCTGTCCCATTGTTTGCGGTGCTATTAAAATAATATTAAAGTACTTACCACCTCCTTCCTTCTTGCACTATATTGCTGTCTCATTCGCCGGCACGGCAACAAACAAGCACTTTTTTAAATTAATAACTACATATACAATATACTTATATATAACTCACAGAGCATCTCATTCGTTGACCTGACTCCGTGGTAAGTCGCTTAAAGCGCTGAAGTTACTGACATCGGACAACAGAGTAATCCCAAATATATTACTTAACATGTTTTTAACACCCAGACACAGAACAAACACAAATATTATCTTATAAATATTTGTCCTAAGTGAGGATCAAACTCACGACCCCAAGCGCATTAAATAGGATCACTACCTTAGCGCCACCGGGACCGGTTTTATTTAAGTATATATGAATTTTTTTTATGAAGTTTTTTTTTAATATATCGAGTGATTCAATAGATAGGTTTATATGTACTATATATACATAGTATAGTAGAGAAACACTGATAATTTTAAAAGGTCTCAAATGTGATATCGTAGGTAAACATTTGATTACATTGCGAACACTGGCTGAACCCGACGAGATAGATCAAAATAATGTTATATAGTATTGTACACTTTATTACCGTGGGGTACCGGCCGAGAAAAGTACCGTCCCCTAGGCGACTGAGGTACCGGAACCAACAGATGGCGGTATATCCATCCAGAACAGTGCAGCTCAAATGCACAGGGAGGAATGGGCAGCAGCGTTACCGTCGCGAAAGCTCGCGCTTGCGGAAACGATTGCCCAGCGCGGCAATTATGGGCAAAATTCTCCCTTCCTTGGGGAGGCCTATGTACAGCAGTAGGTTTCCAAAAGATGATGATGATGAGTTTATTTCCTTAAATCACTTTTTTTTATTTTGTATGCTGTAATTGTTGCAAACAATGGCTCATCTACCTAAGAAGATATATAGTATAAAAGATGACAGTGTTGACGTTTGATAGACTTAGCCTAACTTAGACGGGCCCGATGGCGCAAATAGATCCTGTCTTGTGCGCCAAGGGTCGTTGGTTCGGTTCTCTCTGAGGAAAACTATTTAAACGATCATATTTATGTTTCTTCTGTGTCTGGGTGTTAAATATAATTACGGAGTATATTTGTTATATCCGATGTCCGTAACACAAATGTATGATATGTTGCGGAAATTTATGACTCAGGCAAAAAATATAGGCTAGTAACTAGACATTTTTAAAGATATAGGTACCTTATAACAGTTTTATTATGTAGGTAATTGTTTCTTATGAATATTTTAGTTCACTATTGAAAAAGAAGTATTACGCAGTTGGAATGTCGGAAAACAACCAAAAATATATTACTCAACAAAAAGTTCGACAACAATAAAAAAGGAATTAGTATTTGAGTTATGCATAATGATGAACACTTAATGAATAATTTTGTCTCCACTTAAAGGAGGCTTCTACTTTACGTGGAGGCCTCCATGTAAAGGTACCCTGTAAGCAAAGGGTAGATCGTTAAAGAGCTGATCTACACATCTGAAAGTGCAGGTATTGTCATATCATCAATAATCCAGCTATAAATGTATTTGGAAAAAAAACCTGTTCTTAAGAACATTTGCTGTTGATGAAGAAATATAGAAAAATAAGTTTACAATGCCATTTGTTAGTAGGTAAATATACAGTCGCCGCCAAAATCATTAGGCCTCCGTTTTGTCGTGAAGGACCAATTTGTCGAGGCCCGGGAAACACTCTAGTCCGCACTGGAATGTGTTTGCCCCTTAGCCGCGCCCTTGCAGGCCACTCGCCAATTTTGCCATTCTCGAGAACCCCTGTTAGTGTAGGCAAGTATTTCTTAGCTCGAATGTACCTAATTGACGACGTGATTTCAGCTATTTCGAAATAAATATGCCAAGTTTCCTTTTTTTTATATTATTTTAATGTAGTGAAATAAGTTGTATCCATGAACAACACAAATAAGCATTTCTTTATTCACAATGTAAATGTTTTCTATTTTTTTAGTAACATATGTATCATACTTGTAAATAACTACTATGTTTTGTTTGTTTCACTTGTTTGATAACTTCTTTAGCTTGCTATCGTTCTGCTATAAGCAGGTGATTTTTGTATAGGAAGCCATAAGGTGCTACTAACGCCCTCTATTGTCGGTCATATAAACTGACAGAACATTGCATCAGCATGGACAGCGCCATCTTGACGAAACTATATAAAGTTTTATATTACGGCTGGTAAGCTTGCTTCTTAAAGCACCTTAAGTAATAGAATCAAAGTAACAAATGGTGTAGGTTACGGTTGATAGATGGCGCTAATTTTATTTTAATATACAGAACATTTGCGTGACAATTTAATAGCACAAAAATATAATCAAAAGTATGTTGGAATAATAATTATATGAATGACCCAAAGAAATGTTTTTAACTGTAGGTGAACAGACGCACAATATGACTTGATATTGGAGAAAATAAAGAGATCCTATATAATGATGCCATGGAGTTCATTATGAACTTCCGTAAAAGTTCATCGGATAGGTAGGATCGGTCGGATAGGATCAGGTACTCCAAATTTTTTCCTACCGAAACGAGAAAATGTATTTATTATAAAATAAACCTTACTTAGTCCTTATAAATTCTTTGAATGCGAAAGTAACTCTGTCTGTCTATAACGCAATCACGCCTGAGCTACAATATTAATTAATTTAAATGAATTTTGGTACACAGATAGTCTAGTGATTGAAAAAGAACATAGACTACTTTTTAATTTAAAATAAGAGTTCTTACTGGCTACTATACCCTTAAAGTTACTATTCTACATTACATTACATTACATTACACTGCAATTAAAAAATAAAAGTCCAGAAGATGGATGGCCAATACTTTGGTAAACATACATAAATATTCCCTCATTAATAAAATCTGTGAAATAACTGTAAGTATTAGACACAAAGACGTATAAATCCATTTTAAGTGTAAAACAGCTATACTTTTAGGTTATCAGCGCCCCGCGATTTCTCCCAAGCAGTTTCTGTTCTCATGTTAGTACAGAGAAAAAATATAGCTTACATTGCGTGATAATTACCGGACGATGTCGCGGGCACAGCTAATAGGTAATAAATTAAAAATGTTGGAAATAAATAAATTAAAAAAAAAGTATAGTTGCCAGTGAAAAATAATATAGCCAATTCTAAAAATAAAATTAATTATTACATACATTTACCTTACCATGGAACTATAATCTAAACTATAGAAGAATATACTATTTTAGATAGTTTAAACGTACAACACAGATCAATTCTAGAATTTTATCTGATTTACACCTTCTAACAATATGTCTAACCATAAGTTCAAACATTGATAAGAAAATCGATTAAAATTGTATGTTGTTTTGATATTTTGATCACAGCCGCAATGACCGTGTGGCCTAATGGATAAGGCGTCGGACTTCGGATCCGAAGATTGCAGGTTCGAGTCCTGTCACGGTCGATATGTTTGTTTTTAAATTTTTAGATTCTATTGTACTTTTCTTTTATAATAATTGTCATAGTAGTCCACCTAAGGTCAACTATGATAGAAATTTGTTTTTCTTATGGTTTGCTCTATTGCATGGTATTTGTTAAATTTGTAAAAAACCTTTTTGTTATTCATAAACGTGTATACATTTTATATATGTTAGGTATATTTTTTTTAGTACACAAAAACATGATAAATATATATAAATATAAAAATAGTACTTAAATACATTACAATATTTTGTATATTATCTTGTTTTTACCATGTCTACACATATAAAGGGATAGAGGTTTTGGACATAAATTAATCATAAAGAAATTCAATCTAACTACATGCGATGTTACATTATCTTTTTCATTATAACTTTTTAAGCCTTAATCAATTAATTTATTATTTTACAACGACATCTATACTTTTGTGTAGTAACTATTCCTGATTTATCATAAACAGCATACTTAATTTTTAACCAGAGAATGTTTGTGGGTACAGTTAGTACATAATTAGTGCGCTAGATGGCGTTATTTAGTAATATGTTTTTATATTTATCTCATTAAGATTTGCATAGAACTTGTTCATTCTCAAAGAAAATTTAGGTGATTATTTATTTTGGATTAATTACATTAATATTAAATAACAGATTACACCACACATGGAAGTGATTATAAAACAAAAGCTCAAATTATTATAATCTTTATGAATATATATATATATAAGTTAACGGAAATGTATGTAATCCGTCATTGTATACAATTCCTAGGAAATGTATGCAATTCCTTAAATCGCACGGAAATGTGTGAAATAGATTATATTATACTTACACATTTTTTAGGAAAACTATACATACCCTAAATAGTAATCGGAAATATAAAACATTTAAGATATTTTTAATTCTAAATAAGGGTTGTAAGGGGTCGAAAGGGGAATGAAAGTTGTATGGCCGTATCGCTATTTTTAGAGCTAGAAACTTAAAACTTTTTTTCAGGCCATTGATTCGATATAAATAAACATGACATTCATAGTTTATATAAGTTAAGGTAAAGAGGTATGGTACCCAAAAAAACTAATCCACGCGGAAGAAGTCGCGAGCACAGCTAGTTATAATATAAAAATTTACTGTTATACTGTGAAATTTATAATTACTTAATTATCTGACTGATTACTTGCCAAATTAAAATTTGATTTTATAAGAATAAATATAAGTTGTTCTTGTGATACCTACTTTAAAAGTTTATAGATAGTTGATTTTTGAAGTTTTTATTAGTAAGATAATATGAACATATAATTATTATTTTACGGTAAGACTGTTACCTGAATGTCTCAATAAGTGCTATAATAAAAAAATATTATTAACAACGAGTTTTATTACCAAATCATTTACTTTATAGGTACATTTCCTAATACGATATTGGAATTATATAGGGTCATTTCGCCTGTTCGCAACCGTTTGAGAATCTTTCTTAGTATTTTTCTTTTTTTGTTTTTCTACTCGTACTAACTTTCTTTTTCGTATTGCTTTCTTCTTTTCGTTCTTGGTTTGCTCTTTATCTTCATAATACTTTCTCAATGCAGCAGATTTTTCGTATTCTGTTAGAAATTTTTGGTGGCATCAGGTGGTCTTTACATGGATCAGAGGTTTTCTTCTTTGTTGCTGCTGAAGCTGGTTGTCCTAGAGATTCTGTTAAAAAGTGTCTGAAATATTAAAAAGCCATTTAACTATCTTTTATTTCACCTTCTACTCCTAGCGCTGGTTCTGGTCCTGGTTTCTTTAGTCCATCGGGTCTGCGCCCGCTGATATTGTCCAATATTGTGATCTTGGAATTAGCCTGTTCTTTGAATATTTGTCTTATCGATTTATTCTTCTTTCGAATTTCATTTAACGCTTTCTTTAAATCTTCTTCTGTGTATGTTCTCTTTTCCTTTTTTCTTGTATCTGAAGAACTCATCTTAAATGAAAAATAAATTTAATGTAATTACTCATGTCAATTGATAATTTAATGATAACCACATATATATCTTAATAAAAAAATAACAATAATATTAAACAGTATGTTTTAATTATTTTTTTATAAGCAAGTATTTAACAGAAACAGTGGACGCTATTTGTTTTTTTTGGACGCAACGCAAAATATTATAGAGGGTAGGTATAGTTTGCGTCCAATGTGGACGCAAACTGGAAGTTTTGTAAAATTCGATGTAGTAATTCGCGTCCACCTTATTTTATTCGTTAAATATAAGAAACATTACCAAAATCATAATAAACTTTATACCTTTTTTCATCATTAAACTGTAGCAATAGCTATCTATCCTAAAATTCACAAAAAAACATTATAAAACTTACCATCAAGCAAGCCGCTGCACACTACCGCTTGCGCAGCGCGTGTGCGCATCCTTGTTGAACATCCGAGACGAACTATTTTTTTGAAACATTGGATTGGTTGGACGCACAGAACTTTTGTCTATATGTGCGTGCCTCTTATACATTGACGTATTAGACGGTAATGACTTTTCGTTTGATTGGTGCGTTAGATGACTTGTTTTTGAGGATTTTTAAAAGGAGATCTGGTACTGAAATTGATGAACCATGTTAAACTAGCTAACAAGAAAAAAATACCAACTATAAACTGAGCTATAAACTATTTTATCTCTTAAGTTGGATTAAATTGTATTCAGTGAGCAAAAAATTTATTAAAATCAGTTCAGTAGTTTAGAAGTTCATCATGGACAAACAGTAATCTTTATGTATAAATACAATATCGGGAACTGTGATAAATACTTACAGTCTGATTCTGTTCCCAGTCTTGTTCATTGCTCTCTTCCTCATAATGACTCTGGTGGGTGTTGGCATGCTGTGCCTTGTACTCAGGGCTGCTCTGGTTGCAACTGCTTTCTGATGAGATTGAGTTGCTGGTAGACCGCATGACCTTATGCCCAATGGTTCGGTACTGGGCTGGATGATATGGTACATTCATTATATGCGACTCCATATCTGGAATTTATAATGGAGACATGTTATAAATATATATTTATCCACACCTAAAATGGATGGACGTATAGATGATTGATTCACTATTCTTACAGTATGGTACCTAAGTATGATAGATGGAAAGCTATAAGTATAATTTACAGCAATTTGTAATTTGTATTGTGAATCCAAAACAATGTTAAATGTTTACTAAAATGAGCATTAATTGGACGCGAACAGACGAATGACCAAGAAAATTTATACATTTCCTAGGATATATATGTATTAAATAATTTTTCAAACAATATTTTATACATTTCCTAAATAGTGTCAGGATTGTACACATTTTGTATACAATTCCTTGATTTCATACATTTCTGGTAACATTTATATATAAGCTTTTAGAAAATGCACAGAAAGGCCAAATTAAAAAACCTAGTATTTTTTTATATTTTGTCTGTCTTCTGTTTACTTTTTTCAGCTAACTTTTGAAATGGCTGGATTGATTTTACCTATATTTTCATAGATAGAAACTAGTATTATAAGAAGGCACAAGGCTACTATATCTATTTAGTAATTTTTCGCCCGCGAACACTCTTGTTATTCGAAAGTTACAAAAAAAATCTATACTACCCACTGATAACTAAAAATAAGTCATACTGATTCCATACAGAAAAATACAAAAAAGCCCGATCTATCCCACATGTTTTCAGTATCAAGAGTAGCCCATGTGTAACTTCAGATTACCAAATAATTTTTATATAAATAAATTCTGAATTTGATCTAGATCTGTTCAACCGTT
>JACJUM010003174.1:2352072-2376612 GCA_020976665.1 Heortia vitessoides
GGCTCGTTGTCGAGTGTGGCTCCTGCGGGACCGATCACGCTTTACACACCGCCGACTGTACGAAATGGAAATCATTGCGGTCACACGCATCCCAAACTTTGATTTTTGAAAACCAAGTGGGTTCTCTGGCCGTGAATTTGTAGGGAAATGACAAGTGGATGGGCATGCGGACACGGTGTTATTGGGGCTTGGAATGCTAGTCGAAGTTGGGTATCGGAATGTGGATTGAATTCCAATGGATGTGATATACTAGCAGCGTTCTGCGGTTTTACTCACGAAGTTTCCTTGGTCGGTTTCGTGTATTAGTCGCTTTTAAGTCACCTGGTTGCCGTGAGTTGAATAGTACCTCCCACTGCCCCAGGTGTCGTAAGACGATGCTAAGGTACCAGAAGCGATGGCGCTATAACCAAACGAAAGATTGCAGATCAAAAACACAAGACGGGGATCATCCGTGCATCAGCATCCATGTCGCGAAAGATGCAGCATGCGCAGCGCGGTAATTATAGGCATAATTCCTCCTTTCTTGGAGTGGCCTATGTCTAGCAGTGGACTTGCAATGGCTGGTATGATAATGATGAAGACATTTGGTTCACAGGTACGAAGGGAGATTACTCTGCTCTGCTGGAGCCCCGCATCAATAACTACAATAATCTTTATTGTACTCACAAATTGACATGGGATATTATGTTTAAAATCGTACAATTGGCGGCGTTAACGCTCTAAGCGATCTTTTCCAGACAATCCTTGGTTGCACATATGAAGAAGATAAAGATAATACATATATATCACGCCTTTCGGGGTAGGCAGAGACTGGATGTCCGTTACGATCTTGGCTTTGCTTCCCTCACTCGCATTAGTCCTTTCATACACGTTCGTTTATTCTTGGTACTTCTACGTACCTCTTCTACCTAGTCAAGATATGCCCGTCTCGGTTGTCCTATACCAACCCTTCCATTAAAGATAAATATAAGATAAAGATAAACAATGACAAAAACAAAGCATGGACATTTTTTTAAAAACAATAATGGAATGTTAGGTCTTATATTTTAATTATTCCAAGACATTGCAATATAGATGATCAGTAACGTAATCACGTTTCGTATTTAATAATGCCAACCAATCCCTAAGCGCGGTAGAATTTAATCAGCGACCAACACTTTGGGAAGCATCGCTGTATACCAAGCAGACGCGGGCTCGCTTACGACTTTCGCTTGCAATAATGTTATGTAAAGTTATGCTATCGAGCTCTGCCTTGTTCTATACTCATGAATAAAATTAACAGTATTGTGTGATACTCTAAAGTATATGGGACTTCTTCTCTCTGTATGCAATCGTTTCAATGCTACAGTTCGCGTTTGTGGTGATTGCTACAGCATATAGAAACGACCAAAGTTGTCATTCAATATCAAACAAATAAACTTATGACGGCGGAGTTGAATAGTCCATTGCGTTGTGCCAGACGTTCCTTCTTATTTTTATTATAGAAGGTCAAGCATTCAGTATGCGAGATAGGAAGCGACACCGCAGCCTATAGACGCTCGTAATATCACAAGGATACCATTAGCGCGTTGTCAACCTTGTGACTTAAAGATATTGTAACATATGACCCTAACATTTTTCTAATTTCACTACTTCTCTCATATTTCATACCGGAACACAGCATTGCGAACACTGTGCTTTGGTGGTAGATAGTGTGTCTTTGAATGAGGTCTACCTCATGTTGATGTAGCTACAGGAACCGATAGATTATGGTTTATCCATTCTATTAATATCACATGCTTGCCTACAGAGGCAATTATGGGTAAAGTCGAAATTTCTTGGAAAGGGATGAATATGGAATAACTAAAGATATTCCTGTGCCTTCACAGTATCTTAGGTAACCTGGTAGGTCTTTCAGCTTTAGACTACGACACTACAGTTTTTATCATGTTCTCTATGTTTACATCAAGTACCTGTGCTCGCAAGTGTCTCTTGTGCGTTTAGTAAACACTTTTTACCTATAACGCGGTTTATTTTACATTTACGGCTAAATGTATTGATTTTCTTTATCGCACTTGATCTAATTTCATCGTAGCAATCATTTAATATTTGGTATTATATTTACTTGAAAAAAAAATCAATTCTTCTCCGGATTCAAGTGGGACATGTTGATTTTTTTCTAGTAAATATTATTTCTAATATTGTATAATTTTATTTTATAATAATTCAGCATAAAACCGTTAACGTAATTTAATTATTTTGCAATATTTTTGTCATTGAAATCTTTACTAATTTCTGGAAGAAACCAAAATTGTATGATAAGTGTATTTCATAAAATTTATTTCTTATAGTTATTTGATGGAATTAAGACAAGTTTAGCTCAAACTACTATGTATGTATTTCAGCAGCATCCTTTCAAATTTCTTTTACTATATGTTATGGCGTATGTGTTTTCTTTCAAAGGCATGCCAGAGTGCGAATGCCGCAATGTGATCGATCAATACCGCGTATGAAGCACTAGCCAATAAGGTCCAAAATCTTACCTTTATTAATTGATTTTTAAACATTATTTACGTTTATAACTTATGACATAACTATGAATGACGAAAGCAAGATGTGTTTCACTTTTTGTTACTAGAAAACAGCATCGCTTGCATACTTTCATCTGATTTAATTATGGTGACATTACTTAGTAATGTATGTACTTGTTAGTCCAGGCAAAAAAAATATTCAAACGATTCCTAGTAAGAGATATAAGTGACCTTTGAAAATTGTACCTAAAAAATTGCGAACAAGCAAGAAAAGAATTTCTATTGGCAAATTCAATTGTCGATAAGATTCACAAACAAAAAACTGACATAATGTAGGCATCGCGGCCTCTCGTCAGAAACTGCCGACGCCAATAAACCTAACGAATCCCGAGAAAACCTTCGATATGGAACCGTAAAAATATCATGTTAACAGAGCGGGTCCCAGCGGTGAAACGTAACCGGGAATATTACGAAAACGGGCACGTACCGGCCGAAATTCGACGTTCTCAGATCAACAAGAGATCTGCCTGGAAGTCGGCGAGCCAGAAAAAACGCGCCGGCTCGCCGCGGACGGGTGGCCCAAATGAGGGAGCGGGCGAAAAGCGTTTATGGGGTAAAGCAATCCTTTTGATACTGCACGAATTGTTAAAGGCATTAGCTAATGTTTCATTTGATCTTGATATACTTCCTTGCTTCTTTAATTAATCCTTCCACTTAAATTATCATCATATTAGCCAAAGAAAGTTTGTTCCATATGACATAGGCCTCCCAAAACAGAAGGTATTTTCCCATAATTGCTATGCTGGGCAAGTGTGTTGACAATCACAGAGCGTAGGATCGCGATGACAATGCTGCTGCCCAACCCTACCCAGTGCATTTGAACTACACTGTTACATATAGATCTGTCGGTCCCTCAGTACTGACGCCCCACGATACAGAAGGAGGTACTGTTCTACTTTGCCGGTACCGGAATGATACCATGAGAGTAATATAGTCCAATCATATTATGTATATCAAATTCATTTTTCTAATATGACAGTAAGATGATATTTAGTAATTTTCAAAGTACCAAAGGGCAGCAGGCGGCAATTTCTAATATATAAAAGAAAATGCCGTCTGACTGACATATGAACGCAATGGCTAAACTATAAAGGTTAGAAACTTAACATTTTGTATAGATGTATTTTGTATAGTTTGATACATGTTCCTTTGATAAAGTTGAAGTACTAAGAAAATATTTTTTGTATTTCATACGCCTAAGTATGCCACTTTTCTGGTTTTAAAGTAATTCGAAGGTCTTTATTGAAAGTCATGAAAAAGTAAAATATTTTTTCAAACATCATCCCTTAAGAGGGTAAAAAAAGCAAAGTTAGAGTGTATGTTCTACAACTTTATCAGGTTAAAATTTTTGAGATTATCCTTAAATTATCGTTTATAATTAGTGTTTATAGTAAAATAGCTTTATAAAGACAAGTAAATGTACGAAACATTTGAACAATTATTAACAATTGTCAGAGCCTTTTGTTAATTAATTGCCTTAATAATAATAAATTCACACATTTCACACATTGAACTGACTCCGAGATAAGTCGCTTGTAACACGTGGGTTACGGATATCAGACAATAAAAAAGAGGACCACCAATTACCCGATAGATTTTTTAAATTATTTAATTATATTTAGGTATTCCATCTCATGAAATTTGTTTAAAATTTGGCATTCCAATTATTCTGCTTCGAAATTAAAGACCACCACAACATTGCAATGGAACTCGGCTAAAAGTAATCCAGTTGCTAGAAATTTCCATTTCAATTTAAACGAACACAATTCCCGATATCGGTGTGTTATGTATGCATTGACAATTAATAAGATTCAAGGGCAGATCTTTTGTGTTGCTGGAGTAGATCTCGGTGTCAATTGTTTTTCGCATAGTCCGTTGCACGTCGCTTTTTCCCGGGTTGGCAGTTCTAGAAATATATATGTTTCCGTGCCGGACAGGTCAACTTCCAACATAATTTACCCGGAAGCCTTGCGCTGAAGTATTTTCGTTCTATAGGTACTTAGCCTCATGTAAACGTGATCTAAACAATATTACCAATACATTAACTTAATATCGCACAAGGAGTTACACGCTCGCGGGCACAACTTTTAATTATAAATAATATTGTGCGGTTCCGTAATGTAATATTTTTCAATAGTATTGAAGATTGACATGTTTCATCAAACTACTGAACCGTGAGGAAAGACATAGGCTACTTTTTTTTTTACGAAAAACGACGGAAACGCGGACGAAGTTGCGGGCAACATCTAAAATTTTTCCTGGGTAGGGATGGAACCTACGACCTTTGGCGTATAATATACTTTCAATTGATTGCGCATATATGTTGAATTGTGCTGTGTAATTTTATAGTTTAATCATCACCATTTCAATTGGAAGTCCACTGCTGGATATAGGCCTCCCTGAGAGGAAGGAATCTTGCCCATGCTTACCTCGCTGGGC
Source organism: Heortia vitessoides (assembly GCA_020976665.1). NCBI lineage: Eukaryota > Metazoa > Arthropoda > Insecta > Lepidoptera > Crambidae > Heortia > Heortia vitessoides. The sequence continues at coordinate 2,357,082 of JACJUM010003174.1, forward strand.
AAGCGTGTTAGCAGTCGCAAATTACAAGCACTTTCGAGTCTTAAAAAGCTATAAATCAATCATATTTCAGAAATATGAAGTAGTAAAATTCAGTATATATTATTATTCTTTATATATGAGATCACAAGAGTCATATAACATGTAAATTAGACCACCAGACGGGACTTAAAACTAAGTTTATGCAGGTTCATTACACGAGCCACCACAAAAGAACCTACAAGAAAAACTGATAGTGTTAAAGGTTCCAGCAATATTAAATAGTAAATGGAAACTTTATTATTAATTCCTTGAGGCGTTGGCACTAAAAACCATTGTCTTTGAGCTATGTTCGAGCAATTCAATCTGGCTACCTAATAAGGCCCATTCGCCTGGTTATCTATGTATTTATTTTATGTGATATCTATCACATGTAGAAAATAGCTCATTGGTCAATTATTCAATATTGGTAATACGCATGCTGTTGGTTGGCGTTGTCTCTAGAAAAGGTAAATGCAACTACTAGCGGAATAGTAATTACATTACATTTTTATGACAGAACCTTCATCTTATATTTTGCGTATTTCTCCTACCCAGGAGAGAATAACAAAAGAAATCGAATCTAGAATTCATTAAATTGCATCTAAACTTTTATCGGCCGCACGATCATAAATTAATTGAATTTGTACAAATAATAGATGTCGGCCATACCAGCGAGCGAGTGACCGCGACCTCTCAATGACAGACAGTTCAAATCTGCACATGAAACATAAATGCAAAATCGAATTAGCTGGGAAAAAAGGGGTTAGTTAGGGCGCGACGACAAGTCATAATTCAAACGGGCCTTTTTCGTGCTGAAGTTGCCTTGTCCCGTACCAAAATAAAGAGCTCTTATGACAGAGGCCGAGCCCGCGGATTCTCCTCACGTCTCTAGGTGTACCGGTCAAAAAGGCCAACTCGTGCGTTCGCGCGGCCCTGACAAACATCCCTCTGAGAAATCATGGATTTTTTACTTATGCCCTTGTGCTTTTGGTGAAAAATGATTCGGTGCCCGAATTAGGTTGGCGTGTGAATGTTAAGTTGGTGTGGCGCCTGTTTACAAATGAGCTGGAGAATTTAGGGCAGTTTGAATTGGGTGCGTTTGTTTAGATAGTGGCGGTTAACTGAATTTATCTTCGATTATTTGGGCAGATTGGGTAAAAAATAATTAAAATATATTATCATCTTGTGTTTTTTGAGATGTTTTTTTGTTTTGATATATTCATCATTATATCAGCCATTGGAACTCTACTGCTAGACGTAGAAAGATAATTTTTTCCCATAGTTGCCGCGCTTGACAAACGTGTTGGCTATTGCAGAGTGCAGCTTTCTCGACAGTGATGCTGCTGCCCATCTCCGCCCTGTGTTTTTGAGCTACACTGTTGCGCACCACTACCTATGCAGTTCTGGTACCTTAATCGTCTTTAGCGGTACTCTGGTACCGGTAAATATATACTTTGCAATTGCACTTATCAATAGAATTTATATATTTATTGCTTGTGAGATATATGTTCATGCGAAGGCCGTTTCAATGATATATATCAAATATTTAAAGATATGTAATTTAACATTATATGGTCACTATAAGATTTTGTTAGGTTAGATAATATATTCCCTAAACATCTTATACATTGACCTGACTCCGTGATAAGTCGCTTTAAGCACTCGTGTTACGGACGCTAGATAATGAAAAAAAAATGTGCATTTAGCACCCAGACATAGAACAAACGCAAATATCATCATATAAATATTTGCTTTTGTGAGAATCTAACCCACGTCTGCGCCATCGGACCCATCTAAATAATTGCCCGAAAGACCCGTAAGTAGACTGAATAAATGAATCGCCGACTTGGTAGTACATGGACCTTACAAGTTTTTACAGTAAAACTAATGAGTTGCGAGACTTGTTTTTTTTGAAAGTATTGTTTAATAGATATTTAATATATATATTCATTAAGGTTTAATTGTGCGAAAAGACGGTCTATTGTACTTCATAAATAATGTATTCATTTTTAGTTTGTCATATTGTATTTTAAAACTTGGTATAAAATAAAATGTATAAAAGATATTATAGTTGAGATAATTTTAATGAGTTCTAGATTGGCGTATATATAGTAACCTAGAATCCTTATAATATTATAAATGTAAAGACAGAGTGTCTGTCTGTCGCGCTTTTTAAAAAAATATTAAACCGATTCAAATGGTACACAGATAATCTAGAGCCTAAAAAGAACAAAGACTTTCTAATGCGCGATAAGTGTTATATTAGATTACAATACATTTGAAGTGCTACAAGCTTGAAACTTTATTTTTAGGCTATTGATTCAACGTAAATAAATATGACATTCAAAGTTTTTACAATTCGTTTCAATTAGCGTGGTATCGTACTCTAAGACACTATTTTACTTTGATGAAGTTGCGGGCAGCATTATGTTTGTTTCTTTGGTTAAACACATTTCCATTTTTGTCTCCTCTAAGAAAAATTTGGAAAGAAAATTTCTTATCATCACCCGAAATATTGGATGATGTTCCTCGAATTGGCACAAGTTTTCCAAGTATTACTATACACATTTAATTCTCATCCAAAGCACAATAACATACGTTCTAATGTACATTGGAAACATACTTATAAAATCTAAGTGGTGACTAAAAGTTAGATGGGTTTCATAATTTTGTCCTCTAAAACGTCCGCGGTGTGGCGCAGTGGTAGCGTGCTGGGTAAGCAACCCAGAGGCCCGTAGATCGAAACTACGCACCGCCAAGATCTCGAATTCCTAATTTTTGTTTTTTTATTTTGTTAATCTTTATGCATCTATATTAATATAACTATTTATTTTCTTTACATTGCAAATGTTAATATGATTTTCTTAAAAAATATTGCGGAAAAATAACACCGTTGACCGCGGCATTTTTTATACTTTTAACTCTAACCACATAATTTTGAGATACCTAGATTTCTCTTTATACTGAAATCCCTTATCAATGTTTTCACTTACTTTTTTTTAGATATTAGATAATGTATTTATAAAATAAAAAGTTAAAAGTGGGGTCCAATACAAATAGAAGCAGCAATTTTTTATCAAAATAACTAAAATCATCTAAAGACAAGATCCATTTCCGTAAACTCCGAGTTAGCATCCTGGGAAATGAACCCGATACTGACCGCGGTCCAACCACATTCATTTTGGTTGGGAAGGTCGATTTTTAGTCTCCGGATTATTATCAATCTACAATGATATAGGACTAGGTTGTTTGATTTAGTGTTTCACACCCGCACCGACTTTGTTTTTCTATGTGAGGAACAATTCGTAGGACCATACAAAAATAATAAAACAGCAATATAATTGACGGACCCAATAGTGCAATCAGTAGTATCCCTATTTTAAGCATCAAGGATCGTGGGTTCGATCCCAGCCAGGAGGTTCATATATGTAATGAATATTTATGTTTGTTCTGTGTCTGGGTTTTGTATTCATGTATATTTTTTTTTATTCCTCTGTTGTCTGATATCCATAGCACATGTGCATTAAGCTAATTATCTTAAAGAGAGGTAAACGAGATGAGAAGTCGCGTGAAGTTATTATTATTATATTACTTCACCGAACACATAACTTGGGTGTGATGTGAACCCCTACAAATATTGTTAAGGCGAAGGTTTCTGGTGTGGACGCATGTTTGTTGCTCTTTTACGCCAGAACGACTGAACAGATTTGAATACAATTTGACACAAGTTTATCAAGTCTTACAGTACACATTTATTACAAATCCAAAACACAATAATAAAATTTCTAATACGCATCGGGAACATACTGATACAAATCTAAGTTATTGGCTTAAAGCTAGATAATGATTCATAATTTTATCATGACTAACACCCGCGGTGTGGCGCAGTGGTAGCGTGCTGGGTAAGCAACCCAGAGGTCCGTAGATCGAAACTACGCACCGCCATAGAACCCAGTCTGAATTCTTTTGTTTTTTTATTTGGTGAATATTTATGCATCTACATTAATTACTGTTTGTTTTTCATCAAATTGTAAACGTTATTACGTTTTTTTTAATGTTGCGTATTCTATCACCTCTATAAATGCTTCTCTCAGTGTGTTCCATCGAAGCTACACTAATGCGAAAAAAATATGCAATACACGTTAAAAAACAAAATCAAAGTAATGAATCTTACTATACAATATTGAATTCCTTTCTAAGATATTCATAGTAAAGTTGTTTGTTTAGAAATATGCTTATAATTTGATTATAAATTTAAACCATGAATATTAAACTTCTTAGGCTATGGACTGTTAAAAAATGATATTAAGGTGTATTGACCTGTACATTTGACGTGAAATTCTCCTATTACCTATATATTTGTCTGTTATTTTGTAGTTTTTTGTTGCAAGTTATACGCAACCGATGAGTACTTTGTTCCAACTCTTGTACTTGTTTAGTATGTAAACCTACATTTTATAGCAGTCATGCTAAATGCATTTTTAATTATCCACTATTACTGTGCATACAAAAGAAATGGTCCTTTATCTTGAGGCAAAATAGTGAATACATCAACGCTAACGATTACTCCCTTTTAGATTTCTGTTCTTTTTTTTATACTTAATAATGCATGTAAATCAACACATTCTAGCTCTGACATATGTAACATAATGTAAAAATAAAACGGTTCATTCGTTCCCTAAACTCTGTATAAATATTAAATACATCTACTCTTTATCAAGCGGCCAGGGCTTCAACGTCTTAAAATTATCATCACCATCTTCATCTTAGCCATGCTCCTGCCTATCCCTGCCCTGTGCATTTGATCTATATTTCGGATGGATATACCGCTATCTGTCGATTTTGGTACCTTAGTCGCCTGGTACAAGAGGAGTAGCACGATTCTTCTTTGCCGCACAGCAATTACCGTGTTCCAATGATGTGACTGGAGTGCTTACTACTGTTGTTTGAATAGCTGCTACGTTCCGTACCGTTCCGTACCCGTAGTCAGTCGTCGTTGGAACTTCTTTTTCAGATTTTACTAACACAATGTTGTCTTGGGAATATATTTATTGATCATTTATTTCCGATCGGCTTTCTTTAATTAATCCATTATATCTACACTGATATTACAAAAAGAAAAGATTTGTATATTCGTTTGTAACGAATATGCTCAAACACTTATAAACCAATCTCAAATAGTGTAGTTTTCTATTAGAAAAAGGTCATTAATAGAAAACATTATTTGAGATACCGACTTTAAACGGAAGTAATTGTAATTGTAGTAATTGTATCTCGCTGTGAGGTACTGACAGAGTAGAATAGTACCTCCCCCCATCCCAGGTATCGTAAGAGGCGACTGAGCTACAAGAACCAACAGATGGCAGTATATCCATCCGAGACAGTGTAGCTCAAATGCATTAGGTGGAGATGGGTAGCAGCATCCCCGTCGCGAAAGCTGCGCTCTGCGATTGCCAGCACGCTTGCTCAACGCAGCAATTAAGGGTTACATTCCCCATTTCTTGGGGAGGCCTTTGTCCATCAGTGGACTTTTAATGGCTGTAAACGTATAAGGTAACATAACATGTATGCGGTGTTTTTATCAGTGAAATCGATTTGTATTTCTAAGTACAATAGCAACAAAAACAATTCGTAAAATGACCTTAATTATCTTCTCCAGTAATCAAAACACTCGGCAATCACATAAAAACCGAAAAGTACCTATAACCACACATTAACATTTTAAATCCACACGATCCTCCGAAGAAACAATTTGCTCGAGCTGACCTCTAATTTAAAAGCTACAAGGCAACAAATGAGGGTAGTCTACATAAGTAAGCGTTGCGGTCAATCCCCCCTCCAAATGCCATCACTCTCTCTTCGGCCGCCGAAGCGAGCGGACCTGTGGAGAGCGTCGCATTAAAAATTAACACCCGTAAGACGTCCGACGTGCAAATATATTGGGTGGTGGTTGGTTTGTTTATGGTCGGTCCGAGCTTTTAGGTGATTAGTTTTAGTGATTCGGCTAGAAAACTTATGTGGCTTATATTAAAATCTAGTCGAGAGCGTATCAACGGAATAATAAATGAACGGTAGAAAATAGTGTAGTTACAGAAAATATATATATTAGTATTAAAAAAAGATAAAATATTTAGTATATTTTGTTGAACGATTAAGTTATTGAAGAAAATATCTTTGGTAACCAAAATATACTAATAAATAAAATTACAGGATCTGTTTGTATGTGGGAATAAATTTCAATTTTCACACAACAATTCATTCAATGAGCTGACTTGAAGAATGTCTTCGAGCCGAATGTGATCTTGGAACTATCAAAATACACGTATACAGTTAAGAGGATACAAACCTAAACGTCTGTGTCATTGTCACATACCCATTTATGTCTGTAATAGTGATCTATTTTGATATAACTTTCTCTTACCTTTAATATGGCTCGCGTAATCTACAATAAAAATAGTTTTAAGACCAGTCTGGTGCCGGCAGTTTTATATAAATATATAAAGTAGGATACAGTGAGGAATCAATTTACAGAGGGTAGACTTCATTAAAAAGGTCGTTTGCATTGGTAGGTACCTCGCTCGCAAATATTTCTGCCGCTAAATAGTTTTATTCGCATTGCTGTATTCTGGTTTGAAGGCTGGGTAAAGTGACATAATATTTTCAGGTCACAAGGTTGGAAACGCTTGTGATATTACAAACAAGCCTTTATAGGCTGAGATGACGCTTACTATCAAGCGGTCTGTAAACTCGGTTGTTAACCTGGTATAATAAAAAATGACTTTTTTATTTAAATAAATCTTAAAACCCCATAAGGTTTTCAGGGTCAATTGTAATTTGTATTAAGCACATATATACTTATAGACTTTGTTTTAGTGATGACTTAATGATAAAATATATTTTATATACATAAACTATTTATATTCTAAAATTGTAAAAAAAATATGGTTTAATAAATTCTATGGTTGCGGTATGCGTGCTAAGACGCGGGAAAACTGTCCGTCGGGTAAAAGAGATAATATATAAATTGTGAAATGGTGGCATATATTTTTTTAAATATATGATTTTTTTATGGGTGTGTATTATTAAAATTAAGTTATCGTAACGTAAAAAAGCAGTTACATTAGTGTATCTATCCCTTAGAGATAACCCGCAATAACCATTTATTTCCCTCATTGCACCAGTAGTAGCCAGAGCGGGTCGCTAGTTATAGATACTTAGAATAATAGCTTCATGAATCCCGACTCTATTAATGTAAATACTTTTAATCTTCTTTTCCATCATTTCAGCTGTGGGAAGTGCACTGTTGAACATAGGCCTCTCTAAGAAAGGAGGATCAATACAGATAATTGCTGGGCAAGCATGGCGGCAATTGCAGAGCGTAGCCTTGCAACGGGAATGCTGCTTCTCATCAGTACTTTGTTGTATTTAAGTTGATTCGGATGGATATACCGCCATCTGTCGATTCCGATACCTCAGCCTCTTTAAACAAATAAAACAAGCATACAGTTCGCGTGATAGTGAGCGTCCCTGCAGCCTATTAACGCTCGTAATATCACAAGGATATCACTAGCGCGTTGCCCACCCTATGGCTTAAAGCTAATTATTTCACATTACCCAGTAATTTCACTGCCACTGTCACCTTTCAAGCCAGATAGCATTATTTGCATTGCTATATTCATAGCAATGCAAATACTGCTATTTGGCGATAGAAATAGGTAGAAGTAAGATATCAACGCAGACGACATATTTATTTATTGAGCTTTATTGCACAAAATGTACAAACGGCAGACTTAATGCCAGTTGGCATGATCTCCCAGTCAACCATTACACGAAACAGAAAGAAATATATATATAGTGATGCAGACAATACACATACAAAATAGATAAACGTTACTTACATATTTTTATAAATAAACACAACAAATTCATATGATTCTTTCTGTTTCGTTTTACATAAATTATTATTTTAAATAAAGCAAGGAGGATAAATTTATTTGGGGATTGCTAATAAAATAATAATTTTTATCTTCCTTTTATATTAATATAAAACATAAAATCAATTTACAAGATGGCCATTTATTCCGAATGTATCACCAATTCGCCATCGCACTGCACGGAGGAAATTTCACGTAATCTGTGAAGCGCCTAAAATATGACCCAGAGGATACATTGACGCCCCCTCTGTTGCGTGCTGCTTGCAGTCACAGAATCGTCCCTCATCGCAGATGGAACATTCCTTGAAAGCCTTTGCCTAAGCTAAGTGCTTAGGCAAAGAGGAAAGGGACTCACTGATGTTTTCTTCAAGTTTAGTACACATGTTAAGAAAATACAATCTTTACCACAAAAAAATAATATTCAAGATTTTATATTGAAAAAATCATGAAAACAGTAAATTTAATAGTATTCAGCCATTTGGCTAATATAGTATTTTTTTTAAGTTCGGTATTTAATTCAAGATGGACCGACGATCTGATTGAAACCGCAGGATCGCGCTGGACACAGGCCGCATACAACCGGTCCTATTGGAGATTACTTGGGGAGGTCTATGTCCAGCAGTCGTCTAGGATGTATTATGGCTGATATGATATATAGCTGATATATTATGTTTTCACCATGTGAAATTTTCATATATACCTAGTACAATTATACATTGTACAAATCATATCTAAATATTCTTTATTTAAGTAGACCGGACCAGGCGGGACTTCAAACTAAGTTTAATGCAGGTTCGCTACACGAGCCGCCAGAAATGAACGTATTTGTTTTCTTCATTCATGTGGTTGTCGACGCGCAGCTGTAGGCTGCGCGGAGGCGACTGCGGCGCTCCGCGCCTTTGTTGCAGTATTTACACGCCGCCGATTAATATCGGCGGGTCATCGGGTTGCGGGGCGAAAACTATTTTCGTTCCTACCCGCATTTTTCTTTGTATTTGTTTATTTCTTCTTTTATGTGTCTTGTGTTTCTTTTATTCGTGGCTTCTTTATTTGTACATTGATGTAAATTGGATTATAAAATTCAATTTGCATTGTTTACATTTTTGTGAAGCATAGGCGTTTGACGTGAGTTTGAACGCACTATGCAGGCTTTTGGTGATGGTTTCGTGGGAGCTTTTGGTTTTTTACGGACCCACCGCTCTTGGCTAGGGTCATCCAGGTCTTGTTAGGGTTGTCCACATCAAGGAACAGACGTACTTATCGATGCCCTTCAGGGGGTTGCGGTCTCGGGCTTACGCCCGGGTCATGTTCGAACTCACCGGCCGTGAGTTCTCGCTGGTAGGCCTTGGAGTCCGGTGGTCTGGCGTGCAGCGGCGCTATGTTGCGCAAGTGCGGGTACGCCAGGGAGGCTTTGTCGGCGCACGCGAACATTGCGCTCGGCAATCTGCGAACGAAGTCTTCATTGTATTCTGTTTTTAGGTCCCGGTGTATAGTCGAATTTCGTACCATGCGTGATGCCCCAACGATTATGCGTACAACACGGGACTGCTGAGATTGAAGGCAACCTTTGTTGTTCCGGCTGGTTAGTGCATACCATGCCGGGGCTGCATATGTGAGGTGAGGTCGAACGTATGTCTTGTAAATTCCCAGCTTCGTTCTGAGCGGGAGTTTGGAGACGAATACTGGGTGGAGTAGATGCGCGACCGACCTGGTCTTTTTGGTCACTTGTTCGGTGTTGCTTCATGCTCAGGTGGCTGTCTATTGTGATCCCTAGGTACTTGACCTTGTGGGACCACGTGACTTCTTGCCCCATTAGCATTAGTGGTTTTGGGAGAGGGGAGTGGCGGCCAATGACTGCAGCCTGTGTCTTGGTTACGCTCACCTGCAGTCTCCATCTGCTTAGCTTCTCGGGCAGTAGGTCGAGGGTGTTCTGTAATTTTTTAGCTGCGTGTTTTAGGTTGACCGAGGTTGCGTAGTAGGCGGCGTCGTCTGCGTATAGTACCAAATGTGTGCCTTCTCCTACCAGAATATCGTCCGTGTAGAAGCTGTACAGCACGGACGAGATTTAGCTGCCCTGAGGTACACCGGCCTCAGCGGCTCGTTCTGTTGATAGAACGTTTTCCACTTTCACTCGAAAATATTTCTTATCTATTATAGGAAGGAAGCTACCACTCGTGCTATTCGACGGGGTGTTTGTGACATCAATAATTTGTATAGCAGACCCTGGTACCACACCTTATCAAACGCCTGCTCTATGTCGAGGAGTACTGTGGTGGTGTATTCCTTTTTGCTGAAGGCCATCGTCATGTGATGTAGTACTCTCGCTAGTTGCAGTGTGGTGGAGTGCTCTGTCCGAAATCCGTACTGCTCCTCCCTCGGGGACAGTCCGACTCGCCAACGCGCCCGACTCTCTAAACAGTAGAAGCCACGCAAACCCCAACACACATCATTTAGCGAATTCCACCCCTTTAGTTGAAAAGGCGGTGGAATCGCACCCGGACAATTGGACGTAGAAACCATATCGGGGTATCCGCGCAAGGAGTGTGCAGCGAGTCGCCGCGTCAGAAGCCCGGAATATTTCCATGACTATTTTTTGTCCAAATACCCACGGACAAAAATAGTCATGGATACCGAAGAAGTGAGCAAGACAGCAAGTCTGCCGTCCTCGTCGGAGGACGCGCGGCCGGCGCGGGCTGTGGACAGTCCGGTGATAATTGATCTGCCCCATGGCGGGGCCGATTTTCATTGCTAGGGCGGCCCCCCGCCGGCGCCTTCCGCGCCCCCTTCGCCGTGTTTGACGGACTCAAACCCACCAAGTGGGTATAAGACACCACTTAATCAAAAAGCACCCATCTCCCTTAAAGGACCACTATCACCAGCAAGCGCTTGGTACCGGGACATGATCCTGGTCCAGAGACTGCAGGCCTACCGCTCCTTATCCGAAGCGCCAGCGGCAGAGTGGAGACAGAACGCCCACCCTCGCCTCCACTGTTATCAACATCGACATCGACACCCAAGAAGCCTACCAAGACCAAGGACACTGGGAAGCTACGCCTCTCCCCCCCCCCCGACTCCGTGCCCAACCACGGAAGCCCCCCCACCTCTCAGATGCTCGCGGCGGCCGAGTTCCTGAGGGAATTCGGAGTCAAGCCCAAATCGAAGCCCAATCGCGACCCTCGGAAGCGAAGAGAGGGTCTCAACACATCAATAGAAAGGGAAGACAGCGACATTCAAGTGCTATCCCTGAATAAGCTGAATGCGGCGGTGTACCCGCAGTTCGAAGATGTGGCGGGGTACATCACAACCCGCCCCCCCTTCCAGCCTCAAGCAACCACATCCGCCCTCTCCCGTGCAGACAACTTTCCGCGCGCACCACGCCGGTGCCCAGACCAGCAGCGCCCCGAACAACACCCGCAGCCGCCCCTAGGAACATCGCCGCCCGCTTATATGCTACAGCGGTATCCACGATGCTCCAAAAAACCGCGACCACGACTGACAGGTGGACCGCAACTAGTGCGGCTAAGCACAAGGTCCACATCATCAGCGACGTGGTAGTGAAGAAGCCAACCAGACCGACCCAACCTCAACCCAATACTATCGGAGCTAAAGCCAAGACGGATGCCCATGTTGCCGTAAGCACCAGCGCCAGCACCGACTCCAAACCGAAGATCGGCGCCAGAACTAAACGGCCCAGATACCCGCCCCTTGTAGTGAAAAAAATGCCCGACTGGACTCACCACTTCAAGGCGTTGAAGCAGGCTCTGGGACATGCTCCAAATGCCAGACCGTATGGCAAGGGAGTGCAGTTCACACCAACCACGAAGGCAGAGTACCGGGTGGTGCAGCGGTACCTCGCGAACCTGGAAAAGGAAGAGAACATCTCCTGGTTCAGCTACTCCCTGCCCGCCGAGAAGAGCGCCAAGTTTTGTATCAGAGGCCTCCTACTGGAGACTGAACCAAGTGAGATTGAAGAGGAACTCCGATCCTGGGCTTCATATCCGAGTTCGTGCGTCAGATACGAGCACGACAAGGCTGGCCGAGCTGCATTCACTTCGCCCAAATGCAGCACACACCAAACCTCATCCCCGCGATCTACGGTATCACCGAGCTTCTATGCATTCCCGGGGTTAGGATCGAGGCTTGGCGAGGAAGGAAAGGACCTGCTCAATGCCACAGGTGGCAACAATTTAGGCACTCATCACATGGCTGCCACAGAAAACAAGCGTGTATGAGATGCGGGGAAGCACACGCCGCCACTGATTGCCCCCGCCCTCGCGAGGAACCCCCTACATGTGCGAACTGTGGGGGACCGCACCCAGCAAATTCGGTGAGCTGCCCGGTCTTCCAGCAGGAAGCCAAGATAAAAAGGGCCGGCACAACAGCACTGGCCGGGCGGCCTTTGGTACGCACTAACAGCGTACCAGTACAACCAACAACGTCACATCTCATGGCCGAGTCCAATGACGGGGTGAAAATTCCCCGTCGTAAATGCAAAAGCAAGAAAAAAGCCCCTGCGAATCAAGAATACCTAGAAACAGTTGCCGCCCCAACGCCGCAACAGGAACCGAAACCGAAGCCAACGCAGCGCTCAACCCAGAGCCGGCTCCTGGACACTGAGCGAGCCATCTGCGTCCTACAGGATGTACTCGGGGCCATTAGGTCCGGTGAAAACGCCGTACCTATTATCCTCGACGGTGAAGTGCAGCTGCTACAAACCAATGACGCAATAAACGCGCCAAAGAAGCCGATGTAAACAAAACAAATACAGCAAGCCACCTACATAAAAGAAATGAAGCCAACGTAAACAAAACAATACATCAATTCTTTAATGTATTACGCATCTCGTATTTCAAGACACCTAAACAAGCATTCGCAAGAAATGTTAAGGAAAAAGCGTGTGGAAGCGAAATGTTTCCCGCCGCAAAAACTCAAGACACCTACCAAACCCAAAATAAACATTCGTAAGGAATGTTAAGAAAAAGCGGGTGTAAGCGAAAAATGCTTTTCACCGCAACCGTATGACCCACCGATATTAATCGGCGGCGTTGGACACCGCGACAAGGGCGCTAAGCGCCGAGGTCGCCTCCGCACAGCCTAGCGGCTGCGCGTCGACAATCAGACTTCCTCCATCGGTCTTATGTGCGGTTCCAGGTGTAGAAGCAGCAACTTCTCATACACCTTGGATACCGTAGGTAGCAGTGTGATAGGACGGTAATTCTCGGGCTTGAGTATGTTCTTCCCAGGCTGGGGCAGCACGATTACTCCTCCCATTTTCCATTTTTGTGGGAAGTGGCCTGTGCGGTTGATGCCGTTGAAAAGGCGAGTCAGAGCTGTGATGCTTTTCGGTGGAAGGTGTCGCAGCATGTTGCCGGTGATGTTGTCAAGGCCTGGCGCCTTCCTGGGTTTCAACTGGTTTAAAGTCCTGCGACCTGCCTGGGCGTGAAGACGACGGGGTCTTCATCTGCCGCTATGGGAACGGCGAGATACTCTCGAAGGTACCGGGTCAACGTCTTGACGTGTTCTACGTTGTCACAGGGGTTCGAACAGAACTGGCGTTCTAGGTGTTCAGCGAAAATCTCAGCGCGGTCTTCCGCGCGGTATCTGGGGTGGCCATCTGATCCGAGGAGGGGTCTGATTGGAGCCGGTTTCTTAGAGATCTGGTGACATAGGCGATGGACAATGGATCAGGATTTCGCATTCTTTACGTAACAATCCCAGCTTTCTGCTTCATGCGACCTCAGTTCGTGTCTAACCTGTTCGGTGAGGGCCTTGAGCTGACGCTTGAGGGTTGGCAGCTTGTCTGCTGCCATCTTTTTCTTATATGTCGCTTCTTTGCTAATAAGTCCCTGATGCCCTTTGGCAGCGGTGGGAGCCTGCTGCTGCTGGGCATGGTGCGCGATGATGACTTTGCGGTATCTTAAATGTAGGTGGTGAGTGCATTGGCGAGCAACTCAACGTCCTCAGAGGTGGTAATTGGTAGCGTAGGGGTGTTCAAATGCATGGCAGAACTGAACGCTTTCCTGTCTATGGTTTGGCGAGCAGCCGGTGGTGTCACAGTGGTCGATCTTCTTTCAATGACCACCAGCACCGGAAGGACTTGGGGTCGGTGGTAGGGCTCGGAACTAATAGGGGTTGATGGATCAACCTACGACGTACCAAAACAGCGAGTCCGCAATATTGCAATCTGACACCTCATACTTCCGGTACAGGTGGTAATTGGGCATTTTGATTGAATCTCTGGGTTTTAATAGGGTCTCAGAAATTAGGCACACGTCAATGTCCTGTTCTTGAAGTAGAACCCGCAGCAGTCCAGCAATCTTCGATCTGAGCCCGTTGGCATTTCAGTGGATTATTCTCAGCGGTTTATATTGCGCCATTTGATTGCAATAGCTGTGCTACTCCGCCAAGGATAATTGGTACGGCGTTCTCGCCGGACCTAATAGCCCCGAGTACGACCTGTAGGACGCAGATGGCTCTCTCGGTGTCCATGAGCCGGCTCTGAGCTGAGCGCGGCTTTGGCTTCGCCTTCGGTTCCTGCTATGGCGCTGGGACGGCGACTGCCTTCTTGGTGAGGTCTTGTTTGCAGATGCTCCCCTCTTTCTAATGCCCTTGCGTTTCCGGGGAAGGGGGGGTATTTCACCCCGTCGTTGGACTCAGCAATTAGGTGCGGTGTGGATTTACTTGCTGGTACGCTGCCAGTACGTACCGAAGGCCGTCCGGCCAACGCTGTTGTGCTGGCCCTTTTTTTATCCTGGCTTCCTGCTGGAAGACCGGGCAGCCCACCGATTTTGCCGGGTGCGGTCCCCCACAGTTCGCGCATGTGTGAGGCTCCTCGCGTGGGCGGGGGCAGTCACTGGCGGCGTGTGCTTCCTCGCATCTCACACACGCTTGCTGTCTGTGGCAGTCAAGGGGGGAGTGCCGGAATTGTTGGCACCTGTGGCATTGGGCAGGCCCTCTCTTTCCTCGCCAGGCCTCAATAAGAGCTCGGTAATTTCGAAGATCACGGGGGTGAGGTCTGGTGTGCGCTGCATTTGGGCGAAGTAGATGCAGCCCAGCCTGCCTTGTCGTGCGCGTATTTGACGCACAAACTCGGGTATGAAGCCCAGGGATCGGAGTTCCTCCTCGATTTCACCTGGGTCGGTTTTCACTGGGAGTCCTCTTATGCAGAACTTGGCGCTTTTCTCTGCAGGCAGGGAGTAACTAAACCAGGAGAGGTTCTCATCTTTCTCCAGGTTCGAGAGGTATCTCTGTACCGCCTGGTATTCCGCCTCCGCGGTTGGTGTGAACCGCACTCCCTTGCCAAACGGTCTGGCATTTTAAACGTGTCCCAGAACCTGCTTCAACGCCTTGAAGTGGTGAGCCCAATCGGGCAGTTTCTCCACTACAAGGGGCGGGTATCTGGGCCGCTTGGTTCCAGCGTCGGTCTTGGGTTGGAGGTTGGTGCTGGCGCTGGTGCTTGCGGCAACGTTGGCATCCGCCTTGGCTTTCGCTTTGACGGCTTTGGGTTGAGGTTGGGTTGGTCTGGACGGTTTCTTCACCACCACGTCGCTAATAATTTGGACCGTCCGCGTAGCTGTGCTAGTTGCTCTTGTCAGTCGTGGTGGGGATTCTGGATTTAGCGCCGCGGATGTTTATTTTCTTCACTATGTATCGATCGCTTTGTACATAAACACTAACCGACCTCGACAAATATCATCTTATTAACCATTAAAGGTCCACTGCTAAGTCGCCCCAAGACAGGGAGAATTTTGCTCATAATTGTCGGGATGGGCGACGCGTGTTGGCGATCGCAGAAGTTCTCGCGACGGGGATGCTGCTGTTCATCCCCGCCCTGTGCACTACATTGCTACACTGTTACGACAACTGGTACAGTGGGAGGTACTATTCTACTCTGCCGGTACGTCACGACAAAAGTCATAAGTATATATATTTTGTCACAGTGACGTCAACTATTAGTATAGTACTCCTGGACTAATATTGCAATGTGACAAGGTCCTAAAGTGTTTATATGTTTTTATGCTGACCCTGCATAAAGATTCAATTAGGTACATACTGTTTAATGATCGTGTACAAAGTATAAGTAAAAGATGTTGTGTGAATTTTTTACTGAATAATTTTCGTGAAAATTTATATTAAGAAGTCATCAATAGGCATACGGTCTGCTCGATGGGAATCTTCAACGCAGCCCATAGACACTTGTGCGATCACAAAGATATCACTAGCGTATCGCTAATCTTCGAACTGAAGATACTTTTCACATTTACCCGGTATTTTCACTGCCTCCCTCCACCTTATAACCGGAACACTACTTGTCTAGTATCTAGGAAATTAAATAGGCGAGAATGAGGTTCCAATGAGGATGACCCGTGTATTAGGTATACTTCTAATAAATATTTCATATATGTAATTTTTCTTAATACCCTGCAGAACTTTGAAAGCGAAAGCAGCCTTATTTAACTCTACACCGAGGCAGTGTAACTTACAAATGATGATAAAATTTTATGAACTCTAATGAACGTAAGATGCACGCTTAAATATGGTTTGTATCCTACATACTTGAGTAAATCACACCTCCCAGTTGCGTCACGTTTACCATTATAAGGAGAAAATTGTTTAGCACAACATTAACCTGAGTGGAGAAGGCTATATAGGGGAGCTATAGCCTTAATGTAAGCTTACTATATTGCAAACCTGAAAATTGTGAACCATTATTTAGATTATACATTAAACCGTGGCGCACCGGCGGAGATTAGTACCTCTCTTTGTGCTTTGAGTTGTAAGAGGCTATTGAGTTACCGGAACCGATAGATGGCGGTATATCTATCCGAAACTGAGCATTTTAAATACTACAGTACGAGGATGGGCAGCAGCATCCACCTCGCGGAGTTGCGCTCTGCGATTGCCACCACGCTTGTTATGGGCAAAAATCCCCCTACCTTGGGGAGGCCTATGTCCAGCAGTGACTTTTTCTGGCTGATTTGATGATAAACAAGCATACTGTCCACTTTACCGCAGCCTGTAGACGCTAGTAATATCACAAGGAAACCACTAGCGCGTTGCGAACCTCGTGACTTGAAGATATTATGTCACATTACCTGGTAATTTCACTGCCCTTTAAACCGGAACATAGCAATGCGAACACTACTATTTGGCGGTAGATATAGGTGAGAGTGAGTTACCAATGCAGACGACCTTTGTAAGTTACCGTAGTCACATCTCAACAACAAGCACCCATTAACCCGCTGTCTTTAAAGAACTGACGCATCTGCTAGAATTTTAATAAGCTTGCTCTATGACCGGCGCAAAATGTTTAATATTCATGACAGTCTGCGGCCGCCAGTGAAATTGCCTCACATTTTTTACGACGAGCGACGGCACTTCCCGCTCTTTGCGCTTAGACAATGCTGTGTTGTCTTTTTCACCGGCGTCTTGGTATAAACACGCGTGGGGCTACTTGCACGTTTTATTTTTCACTGGAGGGTAACTCTTATCTATATTGAAAACTAGCTATCCGCCCGCGAGTCTGCCCGCGTGATCTTTACTTTATATCTCATCCCTGAGGATTTCTTGTTATTACGGGAAGGGTTTTATACTGCTACCTGACAGCTAAACTGTTCTAAATTTAAGTAAAAAGCCAGATCTTTTACACGGGAAAATATTTTCGTAATAGAAATTATTCTATGTTTTATACTATACCCAGACCATAAATAATTTCATTGGCAAATTTCATCTAGATCTGTTCTGCTGTTCGGGCATGAAAGAGCAACAAACATACTAATAAACTTTCGCGTTTATAATGTCAGTAATAATTTGTATCGAAATGATAAGTAGGCATGTTGGAGTGATACACAAGCATGGATCCTGTATATACTTAGTCATTTCGCCTGGTTAAAGTTCCAGTAATGTGATGAGAA
Source organism: Heortia vitessoides (assembly GCA_020976665.1). NCBI lineage: Eukaryota > Metazoa > Arthropoda > Insecta > Lepidoptera > Crambidae > Heortia > Heortia vitessoides. Next base: position 2,374,948 of record JACJUM010003174.1, read on the forward strand.
AATATTTAGTTTCGTATTAGTTCTGTATCTGGATGTTATATGTGTATTTAGGCTGTCTGTTGTATTTAAGTTGTCGTGAATTATCTACGCTTATATAATAAAGAGGACGACGAATTACATTTAATTTTTTTTGCATGTTTGGCGCGAATAAACTTTAAAACTACTGGACAGATTTCCATAATTTTTTATCTTTAGAATGATACACTATGTCTGAGTAACATATTTTATATTTGAAAATATGGGATCTCTACAAAAATTTTAATAATATAACCAAAGTATGATAAAAATTCAAAGAAAATGACATTCATCGCATGTGCTGCGGAAACTTGTAGAACAAAAATACGTTATGAAAAATAAAACATTTATGTATCTATAAAAAACCTCAAGGTACCATAGAAATCTCAAAAAAACACACCATGCCCATAACACATTGTTATAATTTTTTTTTATATTAATCCTTATCCAAATAAATAATTCTTTATTTCAGGATTCAAGACCTGTAGATATCTTTTTGTATGATTAAAATTGGCCATTACATTCAATAGATATCACGAGTTTAAAAATGACAGTCTAAACAAAATATGCTGCTCGCGTCGTTGCCAGGGTGTGGTATGTGCGGGCTATTTGGCTATTAGATTCCGGGTTGGATAATGGATTTTTTTGGACGAGATTTTTCAAGACTATGATCAGTTTTAGCCAATGTTCAACCCAAATGTTTTAAACAATTCTCCACCCGTGCGAAGCCGGGACGGGCCGCGAGTTTATTGATATAATTTTAATCATTGCAGTTTCTAAATAGATTTGGTAGTAAAGTTAATGGTTATGCAATATGACTTTATAAGGTTTTTTTTAAACTAGAATAAAATGTGCCCTGAGGTACCGCACCTACTGCACCAGGTGTCGTAAGAGGCAACAAAGGTACCAGAACCGACAGATGGCGGTATATCCATCTGAAACAGTGCAAATTAAATGTACAAGGCGAGGATGGGCAGGAGGATCCCCATTGCGATAGCTGCGGTCTACGATTGCCAACCCTCTTGCCCAGCACGGCAATTATAGGCAAAAAGCCTCCGTCCTTGAAGGCTTATGATCTGCAGTGGACTTATGGCTGGTATGATGATGAGAATAAAACGGCACTTAGAAAAATGGATATGACGTGTAAGAGTGGTAATTGTTATCGATTGATTGATTGCCGATTTGGTATTCTTTTATTATTATTTGTTGGTAAGGATTTTTTGGTGCAGAATAAATTTGTTCACCGGTTAAAAAACCGCAAAAGCGTAACAGACAATAATTGTGCATTTCAAATTTGTCTAGTGGAACAATTCCTTTTGGCAGACCAATAAACAACGAATTTCCACTAATAAATCTTTTTTAAGGTACTATTGTTTCTCCTAAATTCCATGCTTTTGGGTACCGACAAAGTAGAATAATACCTCTCCATGGAAGATATATCCTTTAGATGATATGATGGTAACCGTATATTTTAAACGGCATAGAAGCGATTCAATATTCGCGTGCACTTGATAAAATTACTCAAACCATTCGCCACTATGAAAACACGTCTCGCGTTATTAATTTTCGATAAGTTAACGCGAGGCAGATTTGATGAAATTTCCGCCGCCGACTCGTTCACTGACCGGATATTACGACGGAGCCGGTCGT
>JACJUM010003174.1:2376622-2412246 GCA_020976665.1 Heortia vitessoides
GGTAGCGATTGTGATATTGAAACTGATCGCCAAAGGTATTTGTATTCAGTGTTCGAAAATTCGATACTCGAGGATATTGCACGCTGGGCGTCAGGTACCATTAATTAACATGGCCAAATCAAAGGCGGTAGCGGTAGTGATAGTGTGGATGATAGCTAACTCTATCTGTATTTGGTGTTTGTACATTTCATATTCGAGGTTATTGCACGTTCTGCGTCAGGTACCATTAGGCAACATGGCCAAATCAAAGGTGGTAGCGGTAGCGATAGTATAAATGATAGCCAACCCTATCTATATTCAGTGTTTGAACATTTTATATTCGAGAGGGTCGTACGCCGGTCGTTTGGTGCCGTTGCGTAATAGGCACAAAGCAAACTCGGTATCGGTGGCGATATTCATACTGGTCGCAAGAGTATCTGTATTCAGTGTTCGGACATCCTATATTCGAGGATATCGCATTTTGTATGTCCGCGACTTTGAGTAACACGGACAAAGCAAAGGCGGTAGCGACAGCGGCAGTGTTAATGATAGCCAACCCTATAAATATATATTGAGTGTTTGGATATTTGAGGATATCCCACGCTAGATGCCAGGCGCCATTACGTGATATGGCCGAAGCAATGATAGTAGCAGTAGCGATATTACCAACATTATACTTCATCTTTGTTTTTTTTACTCATCTTTGAATGAATACGCTTCAGCGTATATATTGATAGGTCGGAAACCTCGAAACAGAATGTTTTATGTCGCCCGCGTCCAGTGTGTAAGCATTTGATCGACGGATTTTATTTAGGTATCTGTCTGTCCGTCGCAAGTTTGTCATTTAAAATATGCCATGCGTATAACACTTCTTGAATTGGATATATTTTTATTTCAGAACTGTTACAACAAATTAAAATTTTAGGTTGTAACTCACGCGATTCTGGTCATTGAACATATTTTCGTAACAAAATTAATTTGAATTACACGTACGCGACCAATGAAACTACAGTAATTTTCATAAATCAAAATGAAATAATTTATAAAATGAAACAAAAAAAAACAATTAAAGAAAAATGTAAAGAAATTAATATTCTGATTACACAGACAGTATGAATATGAAAACATTATCTATATCTATAAAACATAGGCATGTTTAAGAAAAACATGGTGACATAAATAATGTTAATACTAGAAATTAATATAGACCGTAGTGCCCACCGCACGGCTTCATAAAATAAATAATTATTTCAAAGGCAACTGCAATAAAATACTAGGCAGCAACGAGGCTTACAGGTGAATACATTTTAAAATGACGTAAAGAGTAAGCTTATTTCTAAAGCATATTATAGAGTTAAAATTATATTAATGTCAAAACTGCCTGGGATTGAATTCTTCAAACCTAGCTTTAAGACAACAGCTTGTTAGCACCAACGCCGGTAGGGGTTCCATTAACACTAACTATTTAGTATTGATGGAACCTTTATCACTATCAGTTTTTCTTGTGGGTTTCTGGTTCTTTTCTGGTGGCTTGTGTAATGAAACTGCATTAAAGTTAGTTTTAAGATCCGTCTGGTGCCGGATATTATTATGAATATAATAATACTGATGACTCTGATGATCTGCAAGACAATTTTGAACCTCGTATTTCTATTTATTATTTTTGATGATTTTAAAGTACTCGTAATGGTGGACCCAAAGTGCTTTAAAAAAGAATATTTTTATTTAAACAATAATGCCGTGGGTACCGGCCGACTTGAATAGCACCACTTCCCTATACTAGGTATCGTAACAGGCGGCTGGAGACCGGAACTGACAGATAGCGGTGTTTCCGAAACAGTACATCAACTGCAGATGGGTTGCAGCATTTTCGGCGTGTGGCTACCATTGCCATCGCGCCTGCCCAGCTCAGAAATTCTGGGTAAAATTCCCGCTTCCTTGTAAGACCTATGTCAAGTAGTTAGTTTAGTAGAAATTTCTTAAAATGTTTCATAATAGTGAGACAGATAAAATATTCAAAAATTTTGGCTGAGTTTATAGTATGGAATTCGGTCGGTAGTTATTAAAAAAACTTATACCACCACATTTGGGTACAGGAAGCACTGAACACAATTTTCCACTGATCCAGGTATATTTCCGACTTCAATGAAGCGTTGAAATCTATCTTCAGATTAAAAGAAAAGACAGATTATGTGCACACTTTGAGATGAAGAGTGGAGGAACATTATCTTGACCGGCCCCTTTATAAATGTCAAGGGATTTCAACTTTCTTAAAACTATGTCTTGTTTTGTTCTGATAAATCCGAGGCTATAATTACTAAAAGATATTATGCCACATGACTTAGTAATTTTCCTACTTCTCTCACCCTTCAAACCGGAAAACAGCAATGCGAACTCTGCTATTTGGCGGTAGAAATAGGTGGGAGAGAGGTATCAAAGCAGACGACCTTTGTATAAGGTCTGCTTAATGTAACAATTATTTTTGAATAAAAAATATTTTATCATGACATAATACCATATCGTCATAAATAATGTTTTACACTGAAAATAATAGAAATAATTAAACAGGAAATGGTGACCGTGATGGGTCTAAGTCATATTTAAAACTAAACACGTAAAGTAGTTTACTCCAAAACAAAATTATTAACAAAACAATTTGCCGAATCGACAACGTCGCACCGTGTTGACAAACACGTCAATCGAGCCGGAATGACTATTGGCTTTTGAGTACCGAGACCCTTGGAATTGACCTCCAAAACTCACTTAGAGCAGTATCAAAACGAATTGATTACATTGGATGGGTGTCAGTGCTAATTGGGGATATCTGATCTCTTGCTTGTTTATATACAAATTAAGCCTTTATTAATGTTACTGAGCATTTGTGTTTGATGAGGGTTTTGTATAAAATAATTCTATACCTAATTATTATAATTGGAGGCCATCGTGTGCCTAAATAGACGGCAGCAGCATTCCTGTTGCAAAGGTACGCTCTCATATTGTCCTCACTGACATTATTCAACGTGGAAATGCCAAAATTGACATTGCATCTTCAGTTCACAAGGTTGACGATATCTTTGTGGCATAGGCTTGGCTTAGGCATGATATAGGCCTCCCCAAGAAAGGAGGAATTGGACCATAATTGCCGCGCAGGGAACATTTGGTAATAAACGCTGAGCGTAGCTTCGCGACGGAATTGCTGCTGCCTATTCCCACTTATTTTGGATTCAGGTCAATATATGATATGTTATGTGAATTTAATTTTTTTATTGTAATAAAAAAGAAATACTAGTGTAACTGTCATAGCACGTCAACATTGCATAGACCGAACACACTGAATCTAACTTCAAACATTAATTTTGAACAATAGATATGTATATTTTTTTTATAGTTTGGGCATGGAGATATCAAACAATAGTCGCGAGAACCTTAATGTGAATTGAACAAATAAATAAACCGCAATTATAACTTTTAAATCGTTTTCATAGTGAAATGACGGTCCACCATGCTTGTGGCCCATTTAATATAAAAAGAGCGCCCACAATTCACTTGTTTTTTTTGCACTAGCGTCGGTGTTACATAAATGAATCAATTGACGATAGCTAATCGATAATTCGAATTTTAAACACTGGAAAATTCTGGTGCTGTCAGATATGATACGAAGGGAAAACCTAAATTAGACGAAACGATGAACCTCTTGCAAAATTTCGTCTGCGTTTGTCCCTCCCTCTCACCTATTTCTACCGCCAAATAGCAGTGTTCGCATTGCTGTGTTCGATTTTGAAAGGAAGCTGCGAAATTACTGGGTAAATGTGACATTGTATCTGTTCATAAGGTTAGCGAGCTCTAGTGATATCTTTGTGATAACTCGAGCGTCTTTAGGCTGCGGTCGCGTTTACTATCAAGCGGACCATATGCTTATTTGCTGACCTCGTAATATAATAAAAAATACATCAGAAAATGTCATTTCATCTAAACTATAAAGCAGTAATCCCTTATCAAATAGTAACCAATTGCCTCTCGCTGCACCCAATTTCAAAATCATAACAATGAGTAATTAGGATGAAAATTAAACTCGCCCTGTGGTTACGGAGTGATGCAAACTTCATGAGTGCGGGCCCGTTGGTGGGTTCGTGGCGGCCCCAGGGGTGTCGTTAATAAGGCCCGCATTATGGGCAAGTAGCGTTGAGGCAATATATGACACAATAGTGTCCTACTTCAGACTGTGTTGTTTGAATTAAAAGGAAAGTGGAAATACACTGTAGTCGCTATATTCCAGATTTTTGTTCATCTCAATCGGTTATATTGTACCGACAGAGTAGAATAGTACCTCCCACTGTATCACGTGTCGTAAGAGACAGAACCAGGTACTTAGGTACTAGAACCGATAGAAGACGGTATATCCATCCGCAATAGATTAATTCAAATGCACAGGGCGGGAATGGGCTGTAGCATTCCCGCCTCGAAAGCTGCGCTCTGCGATTGCTAACACGTTTACCCAGCATCCATCTGGCCTCTAACTCACATCTTAAAACACCTGGTACAAGCAAAAATACAATTTTACACTGCTGGTATCCCATAAGTTATCCAGTGTACTGTAATGTACATATACTAAATGTATAAAATGTACATAGTCACACATTTATTAAATGCACATAGTCACACATTTATAAAATGTACATAGTCATTAATTGGTGAAGGAGCACAGGATAATCTATATATCATTGCTGATATGTCTGTTATGTAATGTAACTGGAGTTGAGGGGTTAACATCCCAATCACTAAAGAGTTTTCAGTCACCGATCCCAACTGTTGCGAATGTTACTTTCAGGGTCGACCGCAGGTCGTTGACCATTGCACTTCCAGCTTTTCAAATACTACATAACACGTCATAATGATATATTTAACATGAGTTAGACCTTTTACAACATCCTGTCACCTATTTCTACCGCTATTGTTGAGTCCCGGTTTGAAGCGTGATAGAGGCAGTGAAAATACTGGGTAAATATTATATAGTATCTTCAGTTGAAGGGGCTGGCGACACACTAGTGATATCTTTGTGAAGACACGAGCGTCTATAGTCTGCGGTCATGTTTACCATCAATCGAACCGTGTGCTTGTTTGCTGAGTTTATAATATAAAAAAACTTCTCTTCATAGTTATTATCATTACAGCAGTAGCAATTTATATGAGGTAGACCTCATACAACTTCGAAGTCCTCAAAGTCGCCTATGTTGGTACTTCACTTTTATCTAAATATCTGTGTTCGCATTGCTATATTCCGGTTTAAAAGGTAATAGTGGCAATGGAATCACAAGGCAGTCCACGTGATAGTAAGCATTACCACAGCCTGTAGAGGCTCGTATTATCACAAAGATAGCATGACGCGTTGCCAACTTTGTGACTTGAAGATATTGTCCCAACAATGCGAACACTGCTGTTTGGTGGTAGAGCTAGGTGAAGGAGAGATATTAAAACAGACGACCTTTTGAAGAGGTCTACCAGTACAAAGTTTGGTAAGTTCGGAAATGTATTTAATTATTTTCTTGGAACTTGGAAATACCTTTTGTTGTGTAAGCTACAAGGGTTGTGACAACTTTGAATTATGAGTGCTTGATAATTATTTTCCTCAAATAACGTGGCCTATGTTTTCAAAGTTACAAGACCCGTAAAGTTTCGTCAAGCCCCGCCCCAACTACGTCGTGTTGGCCCCTCAAGCCCCAAGGGCCCCGTGAACAAGCCCCACATTAGGTGGCTTACATTACCTTGTACAATTTTAAGTAGTTAGCTTTTGCCTTGAAAATTTCCTGTAAAACCTTTAGCCCTAGAAGGCAATACTTACACAGAGGTTTTATTTATTTGTATTTTTATTATATTTCGGTCAGGTAGGTGATTACCAATTTGCTTTTTCCATTTCCCGACCATTTTTACTTTTCGAATGTAACCTTATGGCATTCGAGATAACTATCAGTTGGTTAATAGTTTCAGTATAAGAGACAGCATTATCGGTTTGCTGAATTTTACAGGCAACATTTGGATGGCGAAATGTTAAAGTTGATGGTAGTTTATGATATATCAACATCAGAAACACGTCTTATATACATAAAAATTTATGTACATTTTATATCATCATATCAGCCGTTGGAAGTCCATTGCTGGACAAATTTTCCTATAATTGCTGCGCTGGGCAAGGGTGTTGCCAATGCTGCTGCCCATCCCCGATGTATTTACGCTACACTGTTGCAGATGGATATACCGCCATCTGTCGGTCCTAGTACGCCTCTTACGACACACATATGAGGTCCTATTCTACTCTGCCGGTACCTCACGCAGAAGAGACTCAACATAGTTTATTATAGTTGTTAAAAAATATTCTGTATTTATAAATACCGAATCACACACTTCCTAGTCACAAGTGTAAAGATGGTGGTCCCTATCACCCACCATTATTATATGACTAATTCGACAAACGAGCATACGGTCTACGTGACAGAAAGCATCATAAGCGTTGTATTATCACAAGGATATCACAAGCGCGTTGCCAAATTTGTGGCTTGAAGATATTATATAACATTACCCTGTAATTTCACTGCCTCTCTCACCTTTTCGACTGGTATACAGCAATGGGAACACTGCTGCTCTTTTGTAGAAACGAGAATGACACACCAATGAATGACGGACGGACCTTTTTATGTATTCTAGCTCTTGTATATATGTGTAAAGAAATAATATTTCTTTAATTTTGAATTTTGCCGCGCTTACTACATTACCAATGACATTGACAACTGACAAGCGCTAGAGTCTGGGGATCCTTGGTCTGAGGTCAATGGTCAGTTGAGAGGTTATGGAAAAAATAGCATTGTAAAAAAGATTTATTGTGATAGATTGGTTAATTAAAATAGATAAATAAGAATAATTGGTGGAAGAATAGACTTTAATTGTCGTTTCTTCGTTTTCAGAAGCAACGCAATGAGTTTATTTTTAACCTAAAATTGAAGGATAATCGATATATGTATGTACAGTTTAGCAAATATATTGTTTCTTTCTAATTTCATGCACGAATTTAAATCGTTGTGTCCAACACGAATCAGCCAGTATTTTGAACCTAATAGTACCGAATTAGTTCAGCTCATATTAAGATATGAAGTTTCAAATTTTAATAACTCCTTCAAAGGCAAATAAGTTACGGCTTCGGAAGCTTGCCAGGCGAATTTGAAACTTATGCGCAACAATTGACGTACGTGAGAAGCAAGTTTTAATTTCAGCAAAAATTAATTCGTAGCTCTTGAATTTCGTGTTGAGCGTAAAAGCCGAAACTTCTTATGTTATATTTTTCCTAATCTATCTATTATTTTTGTTTGTAGGAATTTTATTATTATTGGTTTGTAGAAGATTTCATTTTACTTATAGGCTTGCCTCATGATGTTTTTTTTTAATTTATTGAAGATTTACCAACAATTGATACACTGTTACTTAATAACTATCATTCTTGTAAAATCTTGCTAGATGTACAACATTTTACAGGCAAACACCGGAAGCAAAATATTAAATCAAGAGTTACTGGAAAAAAATATTTAAAAAATGTACTAATAAAATAATAACAATACAAACAAAATAAAATTAAAATTAGAATTACAGTTTAAGTGGCCTTAAATAATCTTAACATGTAAAAATAATTTAAATACTTTAATTTATTCTCAAATTTTTATGACGATCGTTTAGGACTCATGACTTTAATGGTGATGGTTGAACTGACAATATACCCCCTTTCTTGGGGAGGCCTATGTCCAACAGTGGACTTTTGATGGCTGGTATGATGATGATGATGAACTGACTCATGTAACATGGCGAATCCTTTGTTTTTGGATATTCTGAAGGTTTTAATGTGTGACGGGGCCACATATTCAGCCATCCCTTAAGTAAGATTATATGCGAACTTAGTATAAACAAGATCTGAACTACTCACGAATTTAAAATAAATAATCCAAGCGATTATAATATGCGACCCCTGAGTAAACAAAAGCATAGAAATGCTGCGAGAATTCCTCTCATTGTCGACTCGTGTGACACGGCCAGTGGGGCGGACGCGACGACGCGCGACGTCGCATGCGACACCTGGAGATGTTTTGATACGAAATTCAAATAGAAACTTTTCATATTCCAGTGAGCACCTTCGTTATGCAATATGGATTATGACAGAAAGAAATTTTGAACTTCTATGCATTTACTTTAGTTGTCCATATTGACAGTAGAATATTGAAATCTGTATATATAAAAGGCAATTAGCTGATTGACTGACTGACTGACTGACATATTAACGTCTAAAGCCTAAACTATGAGGGTTAGAAACTTGAAATTTGTCACAGCGGTTCTTATTGTAACGGGAGCACTAAAAAAGGGTTTCTGAAAATGTACCTTCCAAAGGGGTGAAGTGAAAGTGCAAAGTTAGTTAAAAACTTTGCAGTTTTTGAAGTTGTTCATCCATAAGTAAGGCAACTAACCACATATAAATTATAAGGGGGTAAATAAAAAATATTGCGTTGCATTTTAGACAGCTTTTCTAAACCAAGTGTGAAGTTGCAATGTTACGTTAGTGTATACTCCACCTGGATAATTTTATGTTAGCTCTGACAGAAACTAGCATACTACAAATATTATAGACTCAAAAGTTTGTATGGATGTTTGTAACTCTTATAAATTCCCAAAACATATCATACATTGACCTGACTCCGTGGTAAGTCGCTTAAAGAACTTCTGTTACAGACGCTAGACAACAGAGGATATACTACTTAAATACATATATTACATAACAGCCAGACACAGAACAAACATAAATATATATATAAGATCACTACCATCTGCGCCGTAGTGCCCTCGTCGCCCACTCTTTCCCGCCAGAACGACAAAACAGATCTGGATAATATTTGGTATTACCTGTAGAATATCTGGAATAAAAGGTCTGACCTTTTATTTTTTTTTAGAAATCGGTCTTTTTTAATATTTGAGATTTAAATTTTTTCTTAGAAATTGGTATTTTGCACAGTTGAAATGTAAAAAAGCGACATCGACTTCTTCCCGTAATTACAAGTTTTTAGAGATTAGATTTAAAGTCAAGGCGTCATGGAAAAAATCACGGGCGGTATCTGGTATATTTGCATTCAATTTTTTGGTTATAAATCTGTTAAGCTTTTATACAGAGTAATGCAAATGTAACATAATTAGGTGTTTAAATGTCTACTTGAAATTATAGATACAAAATAGTCGAATGGCTCAAAAATTAAATGTGCGACATCAAATAACATCATTCTGGCTCATGTAATGTAGGTAATTACCTAGTTCCATGTTTTCTGTGTTTGGCAATAAATATCAAACAATAGTTGAACATCGCCGCCTGTTCATTGTGAGCGCTAAACGATACTCTTTATTCATATGCTGTCCAATTCCTCATTGAAACTTAAGCCGTGTCTACCTCCACATGTCAAATGCACAGTGTAAAGGAAACCCGATAAAAATCCCAATACTGATGTGAGGAATCCCGACCACCGTGAACTGGGAGCATAACCTAAGGGCCTTGACAAACGCCGCTATCGATGTCCGTGCGGAGCGTGCCTGTGACCAGAATATTTTCTCGTGTTTTTGGACGCGTGCGATGAATATTCTCCGATCTAAGTGATAAGATTTCGAATGTTGCCACAGAGATAACTGTCGATGTATGTAACTATCTTATTATGTATATGAAATAGCTAATTAGCAACGGGATACCTTCAGAATAAAATAATAATTAATTAAGCACCAAATGTCGCACGAGATAGTGGAACCGACAGATGGCGGTCTATCTTTCCCAAACAAAGTCAGTTAAAAGGTCCAGAAAATGATTACCTATTATTTGAATCTACTCGATTAAAAAAATATTTTATTCTTACAAATGTTTTTTATATTGTCATATGTGTATGTAAACTTTAGACTACTGTTCACCATTACATTTGACGATTCTCTTATCGTAATCTGTCAATACCACGGGGTACCGGCAGAGTAAAATAAACTTCCTCTGCTACAAGTAAGCGGTATATCCACCCAAAACATCGTAAGTCAAATGCGTATCGAAGTATTGAGGTATGCTCTGTGCTTTTTTACCAGGCCCAGTAACTATGGACATAATCCTACTCTTTGGCAGGCAAGGAAACAATCTAGTCTTAAATTTGAATTTATCCCGAGAATGCTATAAACCTGAATGCTATGAGGTACATTAAACATAAAAACCAGGATTATCCTAAAATAATAAATATTAGAATTTAACATGGGATTGCTTTAGTTCACAACGCCTATCACTTGTTCCAAGCTCTAACTATTCATATCCTGATACGCGAGATGGTCGGTGACAGGCGAACTCCCGACTCTGGCTAAGCTGTCCCCTGTCACAACTGTTTTTACTCCACACTTGGTTGCCGACTAATTCTGCGTATAAATGACGTTGAGTACAGAGACTATATGAATTTATATTTTTTGAATCGTATTTTGTATTTGAATGCTTTATGGTCCAAATTTATGGTTGCATAATTACTGCTTACTATTTCTACTGTAATGTAGAGATTCTTTTTTACTAAGTTTATATACAAACAAGTTTATTTTGATTGATTAATAAGTATATATTCCACGTATAGATGTAAGTATAGACGCTCGTAATATACAAATATATCACTAGCGCGTTGTCAACCTTGAAGATATGATGTCACATTACCCAGTAACTTCATTGCCTCTCTCACCTTTCCAACCGGAACACAACAAGGCAAACACTGCTATTTGACGGTAGAAATAGGTGAGGTACCAATGTAGACGACTTTTATATCAGGTCTCATGAGAAGTACACGGTCCGCATGAGTAATAAAAGTCACCACAGATTATAGACGATCGTATTATCACAAGCGCGTTGTTAACGTTGTGACTTGAAGATATTATGTCACATTACTCTGTAATTTCACTACCTCATCCTTCAAACCAGAACACAACCATGCGAGAACTGCTGTTTGGTGGTAGAAATAGATGAGAGTAAGGTCTATGTTTACTAAAGTGACTATTTTCTTTTGGTTTAATGATAAATCTGGTTTAATGATAAATTTGGTTAAATGATAAATAAAAAATGATATAATCTCCGGGTACTAATTGGTTGCAAAAAGCATTCTCAGCTAACAGCTAAGAATGCTTTTGTATTGAAATAACAGTAATAAAAAGCAATATTTTTTTGAAATAACATAACCAGTATCATATTAAGAACAAAAATAAAGATCCTTATCTAAAATGGTAATATGTAAACGGAGTTTATGTTTTTGTACCTTTGTAACAAATAAACTCAAGAACTTTTAAGTCAATTTTAAAAACGTTTTTATAAATATAAAGTTACAGAATCAGTTAGCAACACACATTTTTAAACCCTATATGTTTACGGGAATGGATATGCGGGTAAAGCATATTACTACCTAGTATGCAATAAAAACAGTTCAAGTTATTTTTTTCAATAACATTTGATATAATGAGAAGCGTGATACAGGAATGGGGGTAAGACAAGCGGCCCTTAAGTAACCGTAATTAAATGTTGTACGTGTATACATCTAGAATGCGGGTACGCGTTCGTTCCCCACACGGCGCGGCACCAGCGAGCGCGGCGGGGGTAATGTTTCGGAAAATCCACTTTCCGCCGAAACAATTTTGTATCACCAAATTAGCCACTGCGTTTTTCTTTCCTTTGTTTTTAACGATGCGAGATGCTTTCTTCTATCCCTTATTTATGATGGTATTAGAATATACTGATTTATATTTTGTTATGCCGCATTGGAATAAACGCGCAATAAGCGGCCTTTGTGGGTTAGCGTGCTTGTGATATTGCAAAAAAACAATACACCGCTAGTAAAGCTATTCGTCAATATAATTATAAAATTTACCCAGTAATTTTACAGTTTAGCGCAAGGCATTGCTGACGAGTTAGGTTGAGTCTGGCAGTTAGGTACGGATGGATTAATAATATATATATTTTTTTATTTATTTATTTAACTTTATTGCACAAAATGTTACAAAATGTACAAATGGCGGACTTAATGACGGATGGCATTATCTCCCAGTCAACCATTACAGAAAATAAATAAGCGTGGCATACATACCCGTATAAATAAACGCAATAAATGCATATGATATAAATATATATATATATATATATATATATATACATAAAATAACGTACATCAGAAATAGGGTTATAAAGTTAGAGAAGCAGCATCAGTAAATAAAGTACGGAGACAGCGTTTCAGGTTAAATTTGTTTGGGGATTGAATTATAATTGAAATATAGAGTTAATAATACCGTTTTCTTCCGCTAAGATTTAAGCACTTTCTGAAAAATATTTGCGAACCTTCTTTTGGATAAATCTAATTATCTGTAACGGGAAGGATAAGGTAATTCAGCAGTAAAATAAAAATAAACAGAGTTATCCAGGCAGTTTATATATATAAACAGAAAGTAAATTGTCGCTATGTATAGTCAAAAAATCTTCAGAAGTCACATATGTAATTACCATCAGGGGACCTGGTGAAATAGTATCCCCCTCCACCCGTACCTGTGTTATAAGAGGCGACTGAAGTACTGAAGTCGACAGTCGGCTGTATATCAATTCGAAACAGCCCAGCTCTAATGCTCAGGGCATTAATGGGCGAAATCCCCCCTTTCTTGGGGAGACCTATGTTCATCAATGGACGACTAATGACTAATATGATGATGATGATGATAAGCTTTTCAGATATTTTATAGCAACCATCAGCGTTAGAATAGAAATAAAACCTTTTTGATGCATCGGCAAGCATTAAGCCGATATCTTCAAATATACGTGTACGAAGCTACGCTTCATTGACATTGGACCATATAGTTGACAATATTTCAAAGCGGAGGTGAGAGAATCGACGGAGCTTGACGTAAAACTTGAATCTCACACTTCAAAGGCACTCGGCTCACAAATATTGAAACTAAGACGTCGACCTTGGCGAGGCACTCGACAAAGGGCCAGGATCTCGTCTGCACACTCGAGCGTAGCGCCGACCACTTCGGCTCGCTCGGGGCGGTTCGGGAAAGCGATGATTTCCCGCGGTGTAATTGGGACGGAATTATTTGGGAGAACGTTCTCAAGACATTTAATGGCTGGACTGTCAGTCTGTCGTGGTTTCTGTGTAGGTACAGCTGGTAGATCTGCCAGTCTACGTAACCTACTAAAATATTATTATCTGATGTTTTAAGCTTAAAAATAACCTAACTAATATTATAAATGCAAAAGTAATTATGTGAAGACTTTCTTTGTTGCCTCTTGACGCTTTATCTAATCAACAACAATTAATTACTTCTAATTATTATAACATACATATAGTTGGAAGTACGGAGATATACCTTTTATCCCGAAAAATTGAATTATTCCCGAGCGATTTACGATAAACGATTCTGCCAAGTTTTAAACGTTTATATTTTTAGTACTATATAAAAATAATAGATGGTGCTGAGCGATTTGGAAACGCGCCATCTCTCGTCCCTAAAAGTAAATAAGGTATAAGATAGTCCGGTATATTTTTAACAAACTACGTCAGAGAAAGTTAATACGTATTCATAAGTTTATATAAAAATGTACTTATAGAATTGTCCTGCTAAAATAAAAAAGATGTATTTAGATTATAGGAGCTTATTGTTATATTTTTTCATGTTAACTTAATTATAATCAGGGATAAAACACAATATACTTTAATTCTGGAAATGAATGTGATAACTGATGGACAGATTTCTTTTTAAGGGATCGACAGAGTTCAGCTCACGATTGCTTAGCTTTTTAAGTGTTGAGTGCAATGTACAATATTATTCTTACCACAAAATTATGACAAGGAAAAGACATATTTCAAATAATTTTCAGTTAAATAATAATCATTAAATTCGATATGTGGATCGTTTAATATATAATTTGTTTAAATTAAGGACGATCTGGAGTAATATATTTTGACATTATGAATGAATGTACTTTTTTAATTTGTATATATATCTTTTTTTTGTTTATTTTTCTTATGTAACTAACAAAATTAGATAAAAGTAGGGCAGAGTAGCAAACGTTGTAAGTTGTCTATTATTAGTTCAAATATGCAATAATAATAATAATAAATTGATACACTATCCTATAAATAAAACTGACTCCGAAATAAGTAGCTTGAAGCATACGTGTTACGAGCGTCAGAGGAATCACACTTAATACCTAAGTATTTATTAATTACCGAGACGCAGAACAAATAAATATGTTTATCGTATGTTTGCCCCGGGTGGGGATCGAACTCACGTCCCTTGGCGTACAGGATAGGATCACTATCATCTGCCCCATAAAGCACGTCAAATACATGTCACCTACATTAATTATTATCGTTATTTGAGTACAATGTTTGATATGTAAACTTTATTAGGAAAATAAGCTTAATTATCACACATTGTCTGTTCTGCATTCACAAATACAATTTCCTCAAGCTCATATAGATGTAATGTTTATAACTTTTTATTCTAGTATGTTTAATTTCAAGGTTTTTTTTGTTTATTCTAGTATGTTTAATTTTCAAGGTTTTTTTTTGCAGTATTTATTTTTTTCAAGGAATATCTATACATTTATGTATGATATCATATTAACAAAAAATTATGATGATGTTTTCACAAAAAATCCCTTATTATATTCTAAGGAAGACATTCTTGTTTCTTTCGCCATTGTCTTTTTTTCCGTGAAACTTCATAATGTCAATTTTAATACAAAGTTGTTTGTAATTCAATTATTGCCATGTTTACTATAATGACAGGATAATAATTACCCTAAGATGTAAGTTCTGTCAGTAAAACAAGCTTGGGATCTCAGTGACTGCATTTATTATGCCTTTTTTTAAATGTTCGTATTTTCATAGAGGTATCACTAGCGCGTTGTGCGTTTTGTGACTTGAAGGTATTATGTTACATTACCCACCCGCTGTTTGGCAGTAGAAATAGTCTACCTCCAGTGAATCTGGTATTTAGTCCTAATGCTAATCTTGTTTTTAAACTAATAATTGTTTAATTACTTTTATAGACTCATTAGATCGCTAGGGTAAATTAATACATGCTTACTTGGGTATCAATTATTTTTTATTTTATTTTCTCTCTTCTCTGTTCGTAGTGTCGTAAGAAACAAATGAGACGCTGACTGGTAGCAATATTATTATATTCAATCGAAATAGAATAGTTCACATTTGTATCTACATTCGTGGGACCCACCCACTGACACTGACAATTATAATAATAATAATAAATTCCCACATCTCAAACATTGACCTGACTCCGTGGTAAGTAGCTTAAAGCAATTGTATTACGGGCGCCAAGCAACAGAGAAATCATAAATATACTACTTAGTTAGATACATATAAATAACACCCAGACACAGAAAAAACACAAATATTTATCACATAAATATTTGTGCTTTTCACATTCTGAATCATTACCATCTGCCATGACAATTATAGTGAAACTAAAGCAAGTTTAAAGTGATATACATAGATTAGCGAGGATGAAAGTTCAGTTCTCCAACTCCTCCAGAGTTTGTATTAGTTGAACAAATGGAACAAGCGTAACTTGTAACTCGCGACCAAACACACGTCTCTTGTATTTTTGCGGAATATTTGCGAAAGCCAGCAGTTCGCGACGAACCGCCTCAGTCTTGGCTCATTTATACACGTCACAGAGATATGTACGTTTAGACAGAACTCCAGAAAATTGTTAAGGCATGAATGAACAAATAAAACTGTTAAGGGATGAATGTATAAAGAGAAAGTTGTGAATTATTGTAGTATATTCTTACTTTGTAGTTTACAGCCGTTAGGTACCGGCAAAGTAGAATAGTATCTTCCTCTGTACCAGGTGTCGTAAGAGGTACCATAATATTAAAGACTAGAAACTAGAAAGTCTGAGGTACTAGAACCGACAGATGGCGGTATATGCATCCGAGACAATGCACATGCTGGAAATAGGCAGCAGCGTGTCCGTCGCGAAAGCTGCGCTCTGCGACTGTCAACACGCTTGCCCAGCGCGGCAATTATGTGCATAATTCTCCCTTTCTTGGAGGCCTGTGTCCTGCAGTAGACTTCAAGTGGCTAGTATGTTGATGTTTGTAGTTTTAGTTTTAATCAATGAAGTTAATGAAAGATATTGAAGTAATAAAGATGATGATATTAACTATTTTATCGTCCAGAAAACACTAAAAAAGAAAGTACTATTAGACAGATACTATTTAAAGATCAATAACGATTCCTGACTAATATAATAAACGCAAAAGTAACTCTATCTGTCTGTCGCGCTTTCAAAAACTACTGAACCGATTTAAATAAAATTTGGTACACAGAAAGTCTGAAAAAGGACATAGGCTTACTTTTCAATGCGAGTAAAGGCTTGAAAGGGGGGATGAAAAATTTTATGGAAGTATAATAGTTTGTAGAGCTAGAAGCTTACAACTTACTTTTTAGGCTTTAAATTTGACATAAATAAATGTGACATTTAAAGTTTATACAAGTTTATCCTCAAGGATGTAAAATAACAATGTGGAATAGGGGATGAAAGTTTACACGGAGTCATTACAAAATGTAAAACTGAAGTTAACGCGTGTAAGGAACACAATGAACGCCGTGAAGTAGACGTAGTATAACAACCAAGTATCGAGAAAATTCATAAAGTATTTCTTACTGTAAATTTTCGTCATCTTTTATTTTATTGAAGTATCGCGGTTCTCTTTGTTTGAAATATAAACAGTTGCGAGTTTTTGCATAGTTTATGTAGACACACAGCCGAAACCGATGTGCGGGGGGCTGGGGGGGGGGAATATACTGATGATTAATAAATGAGACGGCGTATTTATGAGTTCTGCCGTGCCGCAGCATGTCGTAACATATACAGTGTTTTTTAAGCTTTATAATGTATACTTCAGATATGCATTCATTATTTCATACCACACTGGACTGCGCAATACTACTCGGTTATTTGTGTGAATATCGAGATACAAGGCAAAATAAATCAAACTCAAAAAGTGAATCATTTATTAATAGTAATAAATAATAAACTAATACAACATCACATACATTGACGTGATTCGTGATAAGTCGCTTAAAGTATTGTGTTACGGACTTAAGACAACATAGGAATCATTAATATAACACCTAAATACATATACTCAATATCTAGTCACAGAAAAGACACACACAAGATAATAAATTCTCACAACATCTCATAGATTAATATGATTCCGTGATAGGTCTCTTAAAGCATTTATGTTATGGACGTCAGACAACACAAGAATAACAATTATAGTAGTTAAATACATATAAATATTTGTTCTAGATGGGGATCGACCACAGAACCTTGAGCGCATAATATAGGACCTACTACCATATTCACCATCGGACCCGCCCCATTAAACAGTTCATAATATAAACTACTCTTTAAACGGCTTTAAAACGCGGTTTATTTAACTTTTACATTTGTTTGTACGACGTATTCGATTACCTTCTAGCATTCGTTCTCAAGATTGACAAATGATGTTGTAAGCGTGATATTCTTTTTGAAATTCGGTTTCCTATGAGTTGAAATCTTGTTCATACGAAACAACAAATTGCGTTTTGATATATTTAAAAAGAGTCACATCTGAAAGCAGTTCTGTGTTGCCCATTCTCGTTTTGTATCATTTGAATTATATTTTTAGCTGAGTTATACAATATCAATTCCGGTGTCACTGTCGTCTTTTACGACGCTGGGTGCAGAAGGAGAAACAATTGTATTTGGCCTTCCAATTACTCTACGGAAAATCCTTCTGATTTCATTTATCTTAATTTAATGAACACTACATTTTAATTAAAAATGTAATGTGACCAGGACATAATATTTATATAATGACGCGTAGTTTTCAAACTTATTGAGTTTGTTGAGTTCACGTCATTATAATCAGCAGCCGTTGAACGTCTTCTATGGAACACAAGCCGCCATACCAGCTTGGCAGACGTAGTAACAATTGTAGAGGGTACCTCCGCGACTGGAGTCTGTTGCTCATCCCCGCTCTGTGTCTTTATCTGTAAGCTACACTATATTTTCGTACTTTTCCACTGTTCTATATCATTAAAAAATATTTAAATAAATTTATGACGCGTTCACATTTGTAAGTTATTCTGTAAGTTTAATAAGTCTATCTACAATAAGCAGAGTCTGTTGTGAGTAGCGAAGTTGCAAATCGTGCTTTCACTGGCCATGCGGGGTGGCCCTCGTTAGGGCGCGCGCGCACCGCTCCGCGCTCGCTTTGAACGCGCGACAACGGTGACCGTAACTTACACCTTTAGTTGCACCTTTGTTTTCTCTATAGTATTCCTATGTAGTAGCTGCGAAATTGAAGCGATTAAAGAACATGATTTTATGCAAAATTAAAGGGTTTTATTTTTAGAATAATAATTACATTGTCCTAACTCTAAGGTTAATCGCTTAAAGTACGTGTGTTACGGACCTCATTTAACAGAATATCACAAGTATAATACTTAAATACATATATTCAACACCAAGACATAGAGCAAACACAAATATTATTATATAAATATTTGTCCTCAAAGGGGACACTTATCCTAGGTGCCTATAAGAACAGGCTAGACCTAGTTTAGGTACCTAAGTATCAAAATGTATTTTAGTTTAAGTTACCTTTTGTTGTTGAATGAGTTATTATTATTATTATTATCAAACCCACGACCTATGGCGCAAAAGACAGGATCCATATGCCGAGTATCGTGTAATATAATTTCGGCCTATTATATTATACGATACTCGGTTGTTTTACATCTTCGCCATTAGTTGGAATAGTTTTTAACCATTGACGTCACAAATATGGGGTTTATTTCCCTAGCGGTTCGCCTACGTAACAACAATGGAGTTAAAAGACTAAGTTAAGTCTACATTGCTACCTCACTCTCACTAATTTCTATCGCCAAATAGCAGTGTTCGTATAGTTGTGTACCGGTTTGAAATGTGAGATATAGTGAATTTATTAGGTAAATGTGACATAGTATCTTCAGTTCATAAAGCGAAATGCTAGTGATATCTTTGTGATGACACAAGCGTCTATAAGCTGCGGTCACGTTTACCATCAACCAGACCGTATGATTTTATGATATAATACAAGAAAAAGAATAATATATTTCGACGATTACTTTCTTTTACTTTTATTACTTTACTTTACGTTGTTACTTTTATAGCAAAATTTTTGAATGTCATTATTAATTTAGCATTTTTTTATTTATTATACAAAAATAATTAGAATTAAGCTGGCCTAATATAAATAAAAAAACTTTGTGCTAACAAGTTCGGAGTATTATATTTTTCAGTTGAAAATATGAACAATAGTTGTACTGATTTGCAGCTTTTATTTAATATTTCCTGAACACAAATATTTTTTTTAGCTCAGAGATATTGTAAATTCTGATTTTATCATACCAAAGCACCTAAACAGTTTATTTATGGCTAGTTAATTCGAAAAACTCATATTGAAAAATCTATGTTTAATAGGCTTTCAATGAACTCACATTTTCATAAACCTATAATTGATGTTGATTGAGTTTTATATATTAAAAATTAAAAAAAAGCTCAACGGCTTTTGTTTCAATTTGAGATGGCCCTAGAAGATAAATACGTGCGGACACTTTTCCGCAGATTTCTATTAATTTGCTTAGAGTCAAATTGTGTAATTAAAAAACAATATTATTACAGTTTTCTTTTAAAGCCAAAATGTTTTGACTTAAATTTTCAAAAACATCATTGGGATGCTGGAAATAAGATCAATAGAGTTCACTATAGAAAGGTCTTCGCCATGAGGTACAGACAGAGTAGAATAGCACACTCCACTGCACCAGGTGACGTAAGAGGCGACTAAGGTACCAGAATCGACAGATGACGGCATATCCATCTGAAGCAGTCAAATCCATAGGGTGGAGATCAATATCATCATCATTGGAAGTCCACTGCTGGATAGAGGCCTATTCAAGAATGAGGAAATTTTGCCCATAATTGCAGCGCTGGGCAAGCGTGATGGCAATCGTAAATCGCAGCTTTCGCGACATCCTTGGCGGCATCCCCGCCTTGTGCATTTGAGCTACACTGTATCGGATGGATATACTGCTATCTATCGGTTCCGGTGTATTAGTCACCTCTTACTACACCTGGTACAGGAAGAGGTACAATTTTACTCTACCAATACTTCAGGGTTTAGGTAGGCACTTTGAGAGTCTGGCCAATAATACCAAAGGCTGGTATGACGATGATGATGAAAAAAAGAAAATATTATGTTCATCTTTTTCTTTTGACATTGAATATTTTTCTTAAGGTATTGGTATTTCTTTCGTTGCCACAAAATTATTATTTTCTAACTACTGTGTCTGTGTGAAATGTAAATTTTCCTCATTATAGATCCTCACAAACGTTTATTTCTACAATTCACGAAATCTTATAATAACTTCATCTCATCTCATTCATACATTCCACTGTCAAATTTACATATCCAATCAGTCAAAATAGTTATGTCCCACTCGTATATCAGTCTGAAACGTCTAGACTGCACCCAACGACCTCCAATATAAAAAATTGGCGATAAAATTAGAAATTCTCGGTATAAAATAGGTATCCTTATGCTAATTCGCTCCTCCATCACGCTCAAGTTCTAACACTGGAGAAATAAAGGATACAATCTAAATAATAGGTGTTGCTCTGAAGTGTTGTGTCGTAGTTGCCCCGCCCCACACAGGGCAGGAATTAGAAAAGTTTCTTGTTCTACACGGTGCCATGTTAAGAAATTTCAAGTTGACTAGTAACTATAATGTCAAACGAATGCTATACGAATTGCCTAATGTACGCAAATAATCTCCTTTCCAAGGATGTTTCAAGATTTGATCTTCTACTAATATTATATCTTTATATTTAATACTAGTTTTACCTGCGGTTTCGTGGTTTAATTTTTTCATGGAAGTAGTAATCTTTTAAAGATGAGAATACTATATTTAGTTTCTAGAGAAATTTTACGAATATCACAATGAGTTCATTAGATATAGAGTAAAGAGCTTAAATAAAATCTTACTTTAAAATTTGTATTACTTAGTAGATATCAAATAATTTGAATCGTATTGCAATATTTTAATTTAGATTTGCCGACGGCGCGTATAAAAATCACTCAGCTCCATCTAATGCTTAATAATATGTTTTTTTTCTAATTTCTCGTAAATCCTAAACTATATTTATGCAAAATTTTAATAAAATTGGTCCAGTAGATTTATCTACCAATGTTGAAGTGGTTACAAACAAACAAACTTACAGTATCCGTTGAGATCAACTGTATATCATAACATAACTTTCTTAACGCGATTTATTTAAATTTAGACATATTTAGTTTGAATTTGCGGTTATATTGCAGCAATTTTTGTAAACTGTCTGCAAGAGGTAAACCTTATACAAAGGTTTTCGGCATTGGTACCTTACTCTTATCTATTTTTATCGCTAAATACCGGTTCAGGGTGAGAGAGGCAGTGAAATTACTGGGTGATGTGACATAATATCTTCAAGTCTAAAGGGTTGCAACGCATTAGTGATAACTTTGTGATATGACGTGCGTCTATAGGTTACATAAACGCGGACTATACGAAATATAAAAGAAATCATGTAAAAATATTTTTGTACGATTTACTTTCAAGGTCTACAACAACTCGTCAACGGACATATGTGAAGTTGTATACAAAGGTTTTAAGGTCACCACCATATCGTCCCCTAGTCAGACAGAATTTGTTTTTTAGAAACGGAGCTACTGCTTTCAGAAATGTATTTTACATGAGGTCAATCTCATACAAAGGTCGTCTGCATTGGTGCACCTCACCTCACTCTCACCTATTTATCCCGCCAAATAGCAGTCTTCGCATTGCTGTGTTTCGTTTTGAAGAGTGAGAAAGGCAACCATCGTTGATATGTCATAATATCTTTAAGTCACAAGGTTGGCAACGCGATAGTGATTTCCTTGTGATATTACGTGCGTATACAAGCTGCGATGACGCTTACTATCACGCGTATTGTATGCTTGTTTTTTGATCTAATCTAATAAATAAGGTAATTTTAAATAAACCATAACTATTTATAATTACATTCATACTATAACACTAACTTCCTATGTGTGTCTACTCAAAATGGTTACAGAATAAAAACACTTCACTGTATATTTAGAATTCACTAAATAAGACAAGAAGCTCCTTAAAACAGAGCTCGGCTTTCCGAGGGATTTCTTACATTCGTCGAACAGCGGCCATTCTTCTAAACCGGGGATGTTCATTAATTATTAATAAAGGCAACAGCGATCTCCTCTCATTAATTCAAGCCAGCGACTGCGGTTGGCTGTAATGTTAGAAGCAACGCTTACTGTGTTCATTGGACAGTAAATAAAGGGAATGGATTTTTAAATTATTTAAATCATCATCACCAGCAATCTGCAACGGATCTGGCCATCATCATATCAGACGTATAACGTCTTCTAGTGGTTACAGGTCTCCCAAGTGATTTCCAGTTGGACCGATTGTATGCGGATTGCTGTAGTTTGCTGGGGTTCTACGCAGCGTTATTCTTGATGATTTCAGAACCATACGGCTCTTTCAACTATCGGTTCTGTGCACTAAGTGCCCTGCCTACTCACTTCCACTTACTAATACGCTGGGATATTTAACTCTCGTTTTTTACGGTTTTCTGACCCATTGCACCAGCAACGTGGTTTTTTTTTTATTTAAGGATTGCAATTGCAGTGCTGGAAGTGCTGGAAGTGACGACTAATTGTGCCTTTTAAAGTCGACTTCACTTCAAAAGTCAACAATTGCGTGACGAGCGCGTGTCATACATATGCCAATCAATTAATTATTAGTGAATTAAATAAACAAATCCCAGATGACATTGTCGAATCGTATAAAATTCATGCAAGCAAGGAAATTCACTTATGAAGTCTCATTACCAAGGTTACCAACGAAATAGTATAGTACCTACTTCTGTACCAAGTGTCGTATGAGGCAACTGAGGTCTAGATCAATCTGGATCAGTAGAACACTATTTGCAACTGTTTCTAAAATAGTGGGCAATATGTTATTTTGTGTTGATACAGTTTCGATGTACGAGTGCGGTATACATTGAACGAAATTAAAATTGTTATATCAACTTGACTACACAACCAGATAACTACGGATTTCGTTTTGTCTTAGATATGTCTAAGTAAAAAGATGCGGTTTCATAATCGCATAGGTGGTGTTGGTGAAACCTTTATAACCACCAGTTATTCTTGTAGGTTCCTTTCTGGTGGGTCAAGTAATAACCCTACAGTAAACTTAGTTTGAAGACTAGTGTACTAATGAAATTATCTGTGGGTTAGATGTCAGGGTAAATTAGAAATATTAATGTCATTATTATTAATTTTTTTAAAATATTTTATTGACGATTTAAATGTGCTTGTAATGGGCCTACTTCAATAAAGTATATTTCACTTTGATCTCTGACTGACCTGACCTGATTTGATGACTAGCATTCCGTTTTTACATATATATATAAACGCAATAAATTATTGACGGTTATTCATTGAACGCGAACAAAATTTATAGAAAACATCTTCAAAGGAAATGTTTACTATAATCGTCTCCACTGTAAGAGATCGGTTTCAGTCTCATTCAGTATTGCGACTTCTAATAGGTAGGCATTACGTAGATACTTTACAAGACGAACTTTTATATTTCTTCCTTTTCCTATGTAAATGTGATTGATGTCAGAATATTCATATACATTAAAAATAATAAAGAGGAACAAAAATAACGTAATAAACAATTACCAATCAACAGTAAAGTAAATTTTATTTTTGTCATAAACATTTGAATCGTCATAAGAATCAACGTTTTTTATAAAAACTTACTAAATAAACCTTGAATTATAAAAGTCATTTGGAAAAGTAGTCCATCGTCAGGTATATTTCGAAATAAGTCTGCCGGCACCAGACGGTTTTTAAACTATGTTTACAGCTGGATCATTACGTTGAGAAAAGACCCCGCGAGAAAAATTAGTCGTGATAAAGTTTTTAATACATGTGGTGTAGAAGCTTCTATGCCGTGAGGTACCGGCAGAGTAGAATAGTGCCTCTCCCTGCACCAGGTATCAGAACCGACAGAGGGCGGTCTATCCATCCGAAACAGTGCATCTCAATTACACAGGACACAACAGTGCAGCAGCATCCCCGTCGCGAAATCTGCTCTTTGCGATTGCCAACACGCTTACCCAACGCGGCAATTATTGGCAAAATTATCCTACTTGGAGAGGCCTATGTCTAACAGTGGACTTCCAATGGCTGATATTATGATAATATAAATAATAATGATGATGTTGAAAATGGTGATAACGGTGATGATGGTGATGATGATGATGATAGTGATGATTATGATGAATATTGGTGCCTACAAAAACAAACCCATGTCCTAAACCTTAAACGTAAAAGTTAAAGCAATTCAACTCAATCTCAACAAGGTTCATCATTACTTTAACCTTTAAAGCGTTAATAAGTCTTAGCAATAAGTCTAAATTGCGAGTAATTATTGAATTCACTCAGTGGCAAATTTGTAATACTGTTATTGTTGATATTGTTTGTTGAGCAATATCCGTTGTTCTCAACAATAAAGAGTTGTGGCGAGAGTTAAAGTTTGATGAGCTACAATCCAGGTCAGCTCGACTTACTGACAAGCCATTGCGGCTAAGCTGCATCCTATTCTTACTTGCATATAGATAAGAAGTTTTAAACCTCTCGAACGCCTTAACAATTATTTGTGAAGTATATGATGAACCAAGCAAGTAATTTTTAATAAGATTATGTGTAATTCTTATTTTAGTAAGAAATATAAATAAATAACTGACGCGACAGACGGTGTCTTATCTTGTATTTTGATATAAACGATCATATGTCATAAGTTTACAAACTTAGTCCATTAAAATGATTAAATTCGGTTTATTTTAGAAGTTCATCCCGGAAAAACACCGGAAGGACTTACAATTTTTATGTATATAAATGACAATGACTTCGCAATAATCTCTTTGAATTTCTATATGGTATAATGTTATTTCTAAGTTAGAATCGAGTATGTGGCCTAATTGGAGATGCCTCAAGAAACATTCATCATTATCATACGAATATCAACGATAGGAAGTCCAATGCTGGACATGAGCCTCCCCTAGAAAGAGGAATCTTGCCCATAATTGCCACGCTGGTCAAGCGTGTTGGTAATCACAGAGCGAGGCTTTCGCGACGGGGATGCTGCCCAACCTCGCCCTACAAGAAAACTGTTATTCAAATTAATACTATATACATTAGCTATCTTTGATGGGCAGACTAACTGTAAAAATAAGTCAAATAGTTTATGTTTTTTTAAAAAGCAAAGTAAATTCTTAAATCAAAGCAACCTTAATTCCAAGGAATATTTGTGGTATAAATGGACTGAGCTTCAATGTTCAAGAAAATAAATTAATACAATACTTAAATACATATCTTTAACACCCAGACACTGAACAAATACAATTCATCATATCAGCAACTAGGAGTCTACTGCAGGACATAGGCTTCCCATTTCAGGAACTTTGCCCACAAAAACCGTGCTGTATAAGTATGGTGGCTATCGCAGAGTGCAGCTTTCGCAACAGAGATGCCGCTGCCCATCCTCGCCCTGTGTATTTAAGCTACACTGTTTCAGATGGATATACCGCCATCTATCGGTACTGGAACCTTAGTCGCCTCTTACGATGCCTGCTACAGGGGGAGGGGGACTATTCTACTTTGCCGTTATTTTACGGCCAGTTCTTATCCTGGGCGGAAATCGAACCCACGGTCTGTGGCGCACTAGATAGTAACTCTATCGAAAGAGCTTTCGGGTCCATCAAATTAGGAATCATCAGAAAAGAAACTGCTAGAAAATCTAGTGTTATTGGAACATTGGTAGTGCTTATCACCGTCATTGTAGTACTACGATGTAGTCTTGTCTAATGTAGTCTTATTATAAATCTGTTGAGGAGACCAATTTTCCGTAAATAGGGTAGACATCTACCGCACTAGATAGCAACTCTACCGATAGCGCCATCAGGTCCATCGAAAATTAACTACCAGAAAAAAAAACTGCAAGAAAATCTAGTGTTATTAGTTTTCTGGTTTATTTTCGATGGGACTGATGACAAAACATTGGCATTATCACCAGATTTCTAATAGGACTACATTTGTAGTGCTACACAATAAATAAGGCCATTTACTGCATGTGAGATTAATAAAAAAAACAACTGTAAATAGCTTTTAGAAACTTCCGGTGAGAATTTTTATACAAAGTAACAGTTTAAGTGTAGGTGCGACGGGAGACCGTGTGGTTAGTTTTTACTAAAAGCTTGTAGCCGGCTTAAAAGCAACGGAGTCGTTTTAACCTGTGATCGCAAATGACAAAGGCAGGCGTTTTAAATACCGTACCGTAAAGGGAAATTAAGTAGGAACCACCTATTTAGAACTAAAATTGTTGGTCTTTCATATAGAGCTGACGGAAAATGAGCTGGACTGTAACTAGAGTTTCTTGTTACAGCCCAGCTCATTTTTCATGTGCCAAAGTAAGTTGTTTTAAATGCTTTGTGAATAAAAATTGGAGAGGTATTGGAATAAGATTTAAAAAAAAGTATTTAATAAAGTGATCAGTTTTGAAGACATCACTACGCTGTAAAGTGATTTAAACTCAAGGACTAAAACAAAATACAATTATCCGGGCCTAGAACTTTTTATGGATAGAAATCTATTTGGCATTGCTATTTGATAATATAGTGACAATAAAAGAGTGTGAAAGTATAAATATATTTGAAAATAAACTAAAATCGTATTCAGAGTAGGTAACCGGCTAACTGTATTATTTAATTGATAAATTCTGTATCTCATTGTAAATTAAATGTAATTTCGTATTAGAATAAAGACCTCTAAGCTTAAAATGCCTCCTTAAACGGATTTAGAACGCGGTTTATTTAACTTTAAAATTTTTTGTTCATCATTTCGACTACCTTGCGGCAACCTCCTCTAACAGTCTCCAAGAACGACAATAAATGTTGTGTCAGAATTGGAAAGTTACAATTATTACCTTCATATTTTTCTATTTATTAATTGTTTCTAATGTTATAGGTATATTTGCATTCCTACCCTCAAAGTAGCCTATTATTACTTTTTATTAATGACAATATTGATTCTGGTGAACTTATAGGGGTAAGAGTCATTGCAATAAATAAGCCATTAAGTAGACATCTTTGGAATTAGTTTATGGTCACTAATGACCTTAAAACTAAGTTTACTTAATTAGTTAGCTCATTATGCGAACCAATAGGAGAAGAAGAAGCTGCAAGAACAACAGGAGGCGACAAATGTTCCATCAACATTTGGATATTAGTGTTATTGGAACATTTCTCAGCGATAGTGCTAAAAAACCCGCGTCTTATAACTGAGTTAAATTAATTAGTCAGCCAGTAAGTTTATGATCAACATAATTTTTAAGTAGTAATAAGCTTAAGTTATAAATAATCTAATCGCATCATCATAGTAGCCGGGAAATGGGAAATAAGCCCATAATTGCCACGCTGGGCAAGCGTGCTGGCAATCGCAGAGAGCAGCATTCGCGACGGAAATGCTGCTGCCTATCCCCACCCTGTGCATTTGAGCTACACTGTTTCGGATAGATATACTGCCCTCTGTCGGATATAATACTTAAGTAACCCATTACGACACCTGGTACAGAGGGAGATAAACTCTTCAAGTACCTCACGGCTAAATATTTTATTCTGTTAAAACATCGAATGTAAAATATCCGGTCTTATTATTAGTTCCAACATAACCTAGTTACAAAAACACGACATCATTAAAAGTTATTACAAAAAATTAAAGCTTGGCAACAGGTTAAAATAAAGAGAGTGAGGTCGGCTCGCTAAAAGCCCTGCTAGCTGAAAGCGTCGTGTAGCCTGCGGTTATAGGGCCAAAGTCTGCTTAGAATTATATGCGAATACTGCCTGGGTATTTATTACTAACGAAGCATATCTGCGTTTTCTTTTGATGAAGACATAAAATAATTGTTACAAGTATAAATAAAAATAAAAAGTAACGATCGTTTCCACGAAAATTTGACTATCGTTAGACTTAACTATGAT
Organism: Heortia vitessoides; assembly: GCA_020976665.1. Classification (NCBI taxonomy): domain Eukaryota; kingdom Metazoa; phylum Arthropoda; class Insecta; order Lepidoptera; family Crambidae; genus Heortia; species Heortia vitessoides. The sequence goes on from JACJUM010003174.1 coordinate 2,404,889, forward strand.
ACAATGTATCATTTTGATGTGCAGGATGTTATGAACCTACAGTTATTTTGCACAATCTCTGTTCAATATGCTATATTTAAATGACATTTAAATAGCAAGACTCATTCTTTGACGTGCCCAATGAAGCAGATGATATTGATCCTATCTTGTACGCTAAGGGTCGACATCGACAAATATTTATAGGATAAAAAATTTTGTTTTGTTTCCGTAATCAATATAAAATAATTCCGTAAATTATATCCGTAACACAAGTGATTTAAGCGACTTATTTTGGAAAAATTCAATCTGTGAGATGTTGTGTAAATTTATTTATTATTGTAATCTCGATTCGATCATAAGTCAATCATGGAGCCGGTTGCTGCAAGATAGCCAAAACAATGAAGAGAAATGTATAAAGTTAAATTAACCACGTTCGCTTAAATGTTAGAAAACTCTGATAATAACTTAAACAGGTGCTTAGTTTATTTTTAATAGAAAAATATCACTCCTAAATGATTCAAAAAATTACCTATCAATTCTCATATACGATATTACAAAATAAAACTTAATACATAATTTCACATGCAAAACAATGCACAATGCTAAAACATTTCTTATTGAATAAGTCGCAACTCTGTTTATAACTATAAAACGGGGCGGCTGCATTTTTCCAGGGTGAAAATTTCAAAACTTTTTCAGGATTAACTCGCACTTTTAATGGAGTGCCCATTAGCTTGCGTAAAGCTTTCAGGTTTTAGTATAATACTGCTTTGCTGACATGAAAATATGAGTTACTGGAAACTTCATCATCCAAATGGCGATGAAAAATTAATGTTGAACATACATTTTACAAATTAGGTAATCCAAAAGCAGATTACCAACGCGTTCTAATTTCGTGTTATTAAAGAATTATTTAAAGTTGCATGTTAGTTTAAACGTAGCAGTTGGTTTTTGGAATTTTTTTTGGAAACTTTATTGTCTGCTTGATATAGATAGCAAGCAGACAATAAAGTAATTAGAAATATAATATTTAAAAAAACATATTTAACACCCAGACACAAAATAAGTATTTGCTCTAGGTGGGGATCTATCCCACGATCTTTGGCGCACAAGATAGATCACTACCATCAAAAATCCATCGGGCCCGTCAAAAAGAGAAAGAGATATAACTTCTGTCGTACAATGGTCCCAAACTAATAATTTCATCATTTGCCCAAAGTGAATCTAAAAGTAGAATACTCATACACTCTGTGCTAGTTGTAATAAAAGGCCATAGTGGTAGATAGTTTGGCGATAGAAACAGGTGCGAGTGAGGTCCAAATACATAATAATCCAAATTCGTCTATGTCCTTCATACAAATATGAGATATTGACAACAGTTCAAAAGAACGCCAGAAAAGCTCAAAGGCCAACTATAACAGCCTTTTGGACGCAGATGTAAGTTATCTGTATAGGTAATATATAAGTTACCACCAAACAGCTATCTACCACAGTGGCTTTTTATTACAACTAGCAAAAAGAGTGTGACTTTTTTACTTCTAGAATGCCTCAGGGCAAAGGATGTCATCATTATTTTGGGACTATTGTACGAGAGAAGTTATAATTATTTCATATTTTGACGGACCCGTAGACATAAGTTCGTCTGCATTTGTATCTCACTTTTACTTGTTTCTATCGCCAAACAGCAGTGTTCGAGAGTCAAAAAATTACTCGGTAATATGACTTAATATCTCCAAGTCACAAGGTTGGCAACGCGCTAGTGATATCCTTGAGATAACAAGCGGACCATATGCTTGTTAGTCAACCTAGAATAAAAATAAATAAAAAAGTGAGTGACACTCGAGATCCGATGTATTGTGCCCTATATACTGTCAGCTCTGATCTGATACTCTGATAACACCAGCCATGTTATACTGTTAAGACCTGTTTCTTCGCCTGTGGTGTGTGTGATTGGTATCACAACCGGCAGATGGCGGCATAGAGCAAGGGCGAGGAGCAGCATCGCGAAGTTGCCTCTACAAACTACAGCCAAAAATTTGACATCGATAGGCCCGATGGCGCAGAAGGTAGAGATCCTGTCTTGTGCGCTTAAGTTCGGTTCAATCCCTACCCAGGTAAAATATTTACATGTCTGTGTGTTAAATATACGTATTTAAGTATTTAGTAAGTTAATTAGGATTTGTGATACTTCTGTTGTCTGATGTCTGCTACGCAAGTACCTTATGGTACTAAACACGGAATCAGGTCAGTCCCTCCACCGTCCCATGGGCATACCAACCTTGCGGTTACAATGGCCGAATCGTAGGAGATGTGCGCCCGCCAAATTCTTTATCTCTACGTCCTTGTACCTATATTGTAATTCTCCCCCCCTCACGGGGCTTGCTGACCGCAGCCTTTCTGGGCGATTCGGATCATTTCTCACACTATACCAGCCGCGCGTGAACTTCCGCAGACATCTGAATTCTTTTCTGAGCTCACCAGGTCGCAGAACCAGACAGAACCATAATCCTTCATTGTGATCCCGTTCAATATCTTTTGATGGAGCTCGTCATAGATTTTACTTTACGGAATCAGGTCAATGTATGAGATGGTGTGGGAATTTATTTATTTAATGGACACAATTGTTTAGTCAAGTCAGCGTATCCGATGACGCGCCGTGATTCAGTCGATAATATACGGAGTAAGATACATAACGTGTGTGTTATTTATTACCTTTAGAAGTCGTGGTAAGGACATCAACGTGTGACCCTAAGAAAATCCAATTCAAAAACAATAAATTCGATTTTAATCCGTTCATGAAAATCTCCTTAAATCACACGAACAGTCCAGGCCAATGGAACATATCTCGCCGCTTTGTGCGAGCTGCACGCAGTAATAGCATAGTTTAAACATAGACGGGTCGGCTGTGCGGTGCCGACGACAACCCATAAATTTGAATGGTCAAGTGAGTTTGGACATGGGGCAGGGGTCGCCAACTGTTCCCAACTGTTCTTATTTTATTTTTCTCTCATTTTATATTTGTATTAGCGGACTCGACAGACGTTGTCCTAACAAATTACCTAGATACAACTGCAGTGGAATCTGCCGGGATTATTCGTGAATCTAAATCATCCAGACTCTTACTTGAGGGACCTGATGACGCAGACACGATCACGATGAGATAATCGAACCCACAACGGGTTCGATTATCTCATCGTGGTCCCAGGGCAAATAATTTATATGATGATATTTGTGTTTGATCTGTATCTGGGTATTAAATATATGTATTTATGTAGCATATTTGTGATTGCTCTGTTGTCTGGCGTCCATAACACAAGTGCTTTAAACGACTTACAATGGAGTCAGGTCAATGTATGAGATGTTGTGGGAATTTATTATTATTATTCACAAAAAATAATTCAAATCGTTCCAGCCGTTTAATTGCAGTATAGATAAATAACCTAGATACCCACTACAACGAAATCTGCCTTGGGTTGGTTTGTGAATCGAAACCATAGAGAGTGCCACCCAAACGCATACAAAAAAAAACATTATAACCGGTCTAGCTATTTAGAAGAGTTCAATGATATAGTCACGTACATGTTAATTAATAAAAAACCAATTGCTATTGTTATTAAAACAGTTACGTACTCCTGGTGCAGTCAGACTGCGGTCGCGGTGCCCGGAGCTGTTATATCATGCACAAGTCGATTCACACCCCTCTTGAACTGTCACGTATAAATTGATATACTATGGTGTTGATTCCATACTTGGACTGGTATGGCTTTGATAATCGTAATCTGATCAGTGTGACCACTTTTTCTTTCTCTTTCATTTCGTCTTTATAATTTGTAGCGCTGGCATTTTTATAGACCGGTTGTATGCGGCCTGTGGCCAGCGCGGTTTTAGTCACATCGTCAGTCCATCTTGCAGGTGGATGCCATTCCAGAACCTTACGACTCCACCGGCCATCGATTCTGCGTACCAAATGCCCTGCCCACTGCCACTTCAACTCAAAACTGCTTCTATTGGAAATCACTTGAGGAGGTCTATATCCAGCAGTGGACGTCTTATGGCTGATATGATGTTGATGGTGTTGATAATAATGATGTAGTAAATGATGATGATGATAATGATAATGATAAAAACGATGATATTAAAAGTGATAATGATTATGATATTATGTGTTATTCAGTGAGTAGTGTGTATTTCCAAATTCACTCTATATCAAAATTTAAATTTCATCTGTTTACGCAACTTGATTAAGAAAGAGAACAATAATTTCGCTTCACGCATTAAAAGATAGATCCTTTTAGTTTAGACAATGAATTATAATGCAAGATATAATAGTACCTTTATCACCTTGACTTAATATAAAAGTCGTCTGATTTTGGAACCTCACTCTCATCTACCAGACAAATAGCAGTGTTCGCGTTGTGTTGTAATTTGAAGGGTGAGAGAGGCAGTAAAATTCATCTTGAAGTCACAAGGTTGGCAATGTGCTAGTTATGTTATTACGAGGGGCTTCAGGGTACTACAGGGCTAATGCGACGCTTTAGTTTTTCTTGCAGGTTGCACTCTGGTGCCGGAAGTTTAAAAGAGACCTTATTTTTAACGAATCAAGAGAATCATCTATTCTCTTGATCTCGTAGAGTCATTAAGGTCATTAGTATTAATAAATATAAATAATAATAAAATAATAGTATAACAGGAAATACTTCCTATTTTAGAAATAATTACTTGGATATTTATTTAAAATTGATGATTCTAAAGTGCAATTGTCCTACTTGAATAAAGTATATTTTGAGTTTGAGTTTGACACGGCCTGAGAGCAATCTTAAACTATTTAATTTACGAGTTAATTAAAAATTTGTTGGTTTACTAATTGTTTTAATACGAAATTAGTCCCCTTAAGTCGATACATCTATACCTACATCTTGTTTAAAGTGTTGTGTCCGTTTGTAATATTCCCAAACTAATCGACCTTAAACCATCACTAATAAATTAGTGATACTTTGGCAGAGTACTCGTTCGCTCAGCATAGAACGTACGCTGGCTGGAAGCGTGCGAGTTTGCAAAAAGAAAAAGATCGCGACCCCCCCCCTCCCCTTAGTGCTGTCGTTAAGCGATTTATGCTATTACCCAGGCAACAGTGAACTACGTGTTTGTAGATAAGACAGCGCGTGCATTTAGCAACTCAACTCAACATTTTTGAGCTAAAACAAAACACCATCGCTCTCTCAACTCTCGTATACTCTCGCTATAGTAACTAAATAAAGAAAACACCACGTCATTACCGAACATCTCATAATTTGCATCACGCTTACAAAATGGGTAATTCATTTATTTACTTTGTCGGGTCCGATGGCGCAGATTTATCCCAAATATCAGGGTTTATTCTGTGTCTGGGTGTTAAATACTTAACACACGTCCGTAACACAAGTGATTTAAGTGACTTACCGCGAGGTTCGGTCAATTAATGAGATATTGTGGGAATTATGCTTATTCTTGTTTTAACACACATCACAAAAGCTTACAGAAATTAGTCCAATGCGCTTAGAAAATTAAATTTTATTGAATTTAAAGTGTTTTATCTGAACATATAACATAATTAAATAATTTTGCAATCAAATCGTAATCAAAATCACGAAAAAAATCAATAAATGTCAAAAATAAGTCCGCCTAAATTCATATATCATTTAGAAAAAACCGGAAAATTTAAACATAAATGTTAAATATTGTCTATTTATTAGGCTTCATCATCATCATCATACCAGCCATTGAAAGTCCAGTAGTGGGCTGGGTTCAGGGATGCTGCTGCCCATCCCGCCTTGTGCATTTGAGCTGCACCATTTTAGATGGATATACCGCTATCTGTCGGTTCTGGTACTGTATTCGCCTCTTACGACAACTGGTACGGGAGGAGGTACTATTCTACTTTGCCTACACCCCACGACTAATTAGTGCTGAGTAAGAATGTCCCCGATAGCATTTAGAGCCCTGTTCGTGGGCGCGTGCTTATTGTGATGCGTCCGCGCAGCCGGCAGCGCCAGCAAGCGCGGTAATGTGATATGTTATGTTTAAGTCACAAGGTTGGCAACGCGCTAGTGATATTCTTGTATACGAGCGTGTTTAGGCTTCGGTGACGCTTACTATCACGCTGTCCAGATACTTGTATGTCGACTTAGTTTTTCAACATTTTAGCGACATTTGACCATCAAAAATGACTGCGCCGCGCCTCCTTAATGCTAATCTGCCGATCTCCTATGTCGAAAACTTTTTTGTTCATGCAAATAAAAATAATGTACAAAAGGAAATTACATTTGTGCCTGTAACCGAAAACCGTTTGAAAATACAAGAACTGTCTTTTGTTCAGGCAGTTCTTGGACTCTATAATGATATTTATAACTTAATCTTTTAGACATTTATCAAAATACAACTTAATATTATCTTTTAAAATGGTAACAGTTACAAATGCACCCGTTTTAAGCGCATGGGTAGGCAACGAAAAATGTTATATAAACTGCATGAGGAGCTTGCCGCTTCAATCCTATTGTTACACGCATTTATACTTTAAGCCACGCAACAGTTAACTACGAGATTTTAACATCGATAAAAAGCGTGCAAATTCTTCATTAAGTGAAAAAACTTAATACCCTCGCTGGTACATCCTCGCCGGTGCCGTATAGATCCCGTATGATGTAGAGGCGACGCAAGGCCGCGAGTGTCGGCGCCCGGTTGCACAAATTGCAAAGTCACTCACGGCAGCGCACAAAGCACGGAGTTGTCATCTATTTTAAAATTGTCGCAAAGGTGGGCGATCGCGGTGACTCTGGACTTTGGACTCGATCTAAGGAAAAAAGTAAGCAGTTGCGTCAGTAAGTAATAATCAGGTAATCTTTATTAGGATTTTAAATCACGTCATGATAATTATATAAACTTATGGCAGTGATCCTATCTTGATCCGTAGGTGGGTTTGATTCCCGCCCAGCACAAATACTTATATGATGAAGATACTTGTGTTTGTTCTGGGTAGGTATACGTATTAAAGTATTATATCTTCGATTCCTCTATTATCTGACGTCCGTAACACAAGTGCTTTAAACGATTTATCTCGGAGTCAACTCAATGTACAAGTTGTACTGTGAATTTTGTTATTATAAACGCTTTTAATGATTGATTCTTAATTGTTCTAAATTTAATTATTTTAAAGCAGTATTTTACTTATGAGAGTACGTTTATTTTTATTTTTTTAAAACCATATCAACATACAGATAGACTATTGTTTATCGCAATATAACAAAGCCATCATTAGCCTTGTAACTTGAAGATATGTTGTCATTTTACCTAGTAATTTTACTACCTCTCTCGCCTTTGAACCAGAACACATCAATGAAAAT
>JACJUM010003174.1:2422246-2449895 GCA_020976665.1 Heortia vitessoides
ATCATAGCAACCGTAAAACGTCTACTGCTAGATACAGGCCTCCTCAAGAAAGCGGAAATTTGAGGGAGATACCCGCTCTGTTGCATTTGAGCTACACCGCTTCGGATGGATATAGCGCCGTCTTTCGGTTTAGGTACCTCAGTCGCCTTTTACGACAGCTGGTACAGAGGCAGGTACTATTTTAATCTGCCGGCACCAGGCACCCATGAGTTAGCCTAGCCCACTTTAAAATTGTAGAACACTCAAATGCCAATCGATTTCCAACCGCTCCGCGCACCAACGAGATCGCTCGCCAAAAATTTGAAGCAACCCGTCTCGTTATATATTCCGTCAGTGAATAGTTTGCTTGTTACACGTTATGATAGCGCCGCGTATTATCGCCCTTAGTTCGGCTCTGTGTATTAATACAGTTACAGTAACGGCTCCAGTGGGCGTTTTAGGTGGGGATGGATTTAGGGCCCATGAGTGAGAACGTAGTTAGTAGTTTGTCTATGGTAAACTGATTTGTTTATATTGACTGTCGTATTCGCTTTCATGTTGCATGTATGTGTACGTTTTAGTAATACACATTCATCATACCGTCATAGCAGCCGCAGAGCCTCCACTGCTGAAGATAGGCCTATAATTAATAAATCAAGAATTTTGCCTATAATTGCCGCGCTGAGCAAGCATGTGGGAAATCACAGACTGTAGCCTCGCGCCGGAAATGCTACTGCCCATTTCCGCCCTGTAGCATTTGAGCTACGCTGTTTTGGATGGATATACCGCCAACTGTCCATCTGGTACAGAGGGAGGTACTATTCTACTCTGCATGTACCACACGACAATGCCGGTACACCAATTATAGTTATTAATTTATTGAGCATCTTCTAGATATGTAGTAGATTTAGCATCGTATGCGTGGAGTTTTTGCTATTATTCTGAGAACAAAGAAAACAAATACCATGGGAATTGTACAATTTTTCAGGATAAATTAGTTTAGATTACAAAATAAGGGCCTAAATGATTGTATTTATTTATCTGTTTAACTTTTGTTCATAGTTTTCAGTAAAAGATGATTCAATTTCAATAATAAATTGAAACATAATTAAAAATAGATTTTCAAGCAAGCGGGTTTGGTAATTACAGAGCGCAGCTGTCACGACGGGGATGCTGCTGCCCGTTCCCGCTCTGTGCATTTGAGCTACACTGCTTCGGATGGATTTACCGCCACCTGTCGTCGTCTTTGATACCTAAGTCACCTGGTACTATTCTACTCCACGGAAAAACATTATGTGATGAACATTGCTGATGTTAAATCGTGAGGTACAATTTTCCGTGAGGTACCGACATAGTAGAATAGTACCCTCTGTATCAGGTTTAGTAAAAGGTGACTTAGGTATCAGAACCAACAAATGGCGGTATATCCATTTGGAACAGTGTAGCTCAAATGCACAGGGCGGGAATGGGCAGCAGCTTTCTCTTTGCGAAAGCTGCGCTCTGCGTTTGCCAATACGCTTACCCAATGCAGCAATTGTGGGTAAATTCCCTATTTTTTTGGGGAGCCCTTTGTACAGCAATGGACTTTCAATTGCTGATATGGTGATGTTAAATCTACAAATGGGTTCTATAAATTTTTTATTCAACACCCAAATGGTGACTCGGGTCGAAACGAGGAAGTGACAACGACACTAAAAAAATAACACACTTTGTTCACCAATGTTATATTGTTTTATATCGGTTTGTAAACAAATATTGTTAGCGACATCTATATTGGCTAGAGGCGCCATCTATTGAACTAATCAAGAACCATTCGCTAAAAGTCTGCTATTATTATTATATTGCAATAAATGTATTATATACAATTTTATCAATCTTGAGTATGGATAGTTTATATCTGAATTTAGGACTAGTTAGTTAAGTACAGGACCACGTTTAACAGGTTAACCAGTATAATATAAAACAATATAAAAAGAAACATATTTCGGTCGATTATTATACATTCATTAAAAGTTTATATATATTTTTATATATTAATTATGTATGTTTTTATCACAATAATATTCATAACTGAATGAAATTTCACCATAAATAACGACTAAGATTAAGGCATCAGATGTTTTTTTTAAACTACTATTTTATGCTACGAAAGATTCATTGTGGGCAATTTTCAGGTCAGTACAAATGTTTTGAGAATAAATTTAACAAACTGAATAAATTATTTATATTAAATGATCTGTCATTTAAATAAATTTGTTTTGAAAAAAAACACTGATTTTATTACATAGTACATGTATAATAAAAATAACTAAGCTTTTTTTATATTATAAAGTGAGCAAGCAAGCATATGGCCCAGCTTGGTGATAAACGTGACCGCAGCCTACAGATACTCTCTATGATATCACTAGCGTGTCACCAACCTTGTAAACTGAAGCCTCAATGTCACATTTACAAAGTAATTTCATTGCTTCTCTCACCCTTTAAACCGGAGTGCACCATTCGAACGCTGCAGTTTGGCGGTAGAAATAGGTGAGAGCGAGGCACAAATGCAGGTGACCTTTGGAAGTGGTCTCACTCTAGTAAAAGTTTTGTATATGTCAACAAAATTTATAAATACCGTTAGATTCTTTATCTATTCCGCGACATTAAAATCCGTCGAGAGATTGTGCGAGACCAGTGTAATTGTTTCTGTCAATATTTATAAATAGTTCAACTATCTATTGATAACAACAGATGGCGATATATCCATCCGAAACAGTGTAGCTTAAAGGCAGGGATAGATAAAAGCGTCCCTGTCGCGAAACTGCGCTTTGCGATTGCCAAGACGCTTTCCCGTCGTTGCAATTATGGCCAAAATTCCTTCTGTCTTGGGAAGGCCTATGTCGAGCAGTAGACTGCCAATGACTGTAATGATGATCTGTTGATAACACGATAGGAACTTTTTTAACAGGTGCTATGTAGACACCTTTTTATATCACTAAATTCACACACAAGCATACAGTCTGCGTGATGGTTAGCGTCACAGCCCATAGGTTCGCGTTATTAAAGATATCACAAGCGTGTCGTTAACCTTGTGACTTGAGGACATTAGGTCACATTAACCAGTAACTCTTGACCTTTCCAACTGGGATACAGTAAGGCAAGCACAGAAACAGGTACCCAAACCTTTTTAAGAGGTTTACCTGTAGTACTTATCATAATGTTACATTTGAGAGCCATTTTGGGAGTGGGAAGTGAGCGAACTCTCTCATTGTTTGCGCGAAAATCGCAAACCCACCCGTCGGTTTGTTCAGGCCGACTGATGATCTGCTAATTGTATGCGAATTTGCAATGGTGATTGCTCGAGCGGCCTAGCCCGTGAGCTTTCGGATTTCAGATATCATTTCTGATGAACTATAATGTAGTAATTACAATGTCGATTATACTGAGTTTTCTTACAAACAATATCTTAACAAAGACTAGCTAACGTATGATATGTCAAGAGAAACAATGTGATAAATTGAGATATAATATCCCAACTCTCAAGTTGAATCCATTTGTACACAGTAAGCGAAACATTATTAAGTTAGGTTTAGTAATTTGGATGTTAATTCCGGAAAAACACCGTGACACACGATTTTTTAATATAAAGATAAAGATAAGAAATATACAATATGAAAACAACAGCTTCTTACTTAAAATATGTTATTATAAAAAGCTAAACGAAATTGTAAAAAACAATTTTGTATTTTGAAAATTGGATCATAACAATAAAATAGACTTTTAGCAAACACTATTGATCTATATTCATTTCATTTTCCAAGATGTCGATAGTGAACCTATCTTATGCGTCAAGTGTCGTGGGTTCGAGCCCCACCCAGGACCAAAATTGTTATGTTGATATTTGGGCTTGTTCTGAGCCTTGAGTTTTAAAAATTTGTATTTTAATACTATATTTGTGATGTATGTGTTGTTGTGTAATTATTATTATATTACTTGCTGTCCCAGCATACGTTGATCTGCCAATTAAATTATATAATATTACTAAAATGACTATGAAAAAATAAAGTTTAGTGATAAAAGGGTGAAAATTTAGGGTTATATATATTATTCAAACCCAATGTGGGTTAATAAGGAAATAATAATAAAAAAAATTGTACAAAAAATAAAAATAAAATATTAGCGTTGGATAACCCTTATCACTTAGGGGTATGAAAAATAGATAGTAGCCAAATCTCAGACCTACAAAATATGCATATGAAATTTTAAAACATCATTATCATCATTATATTTATCGCGTTTGTTTATACAAATATGTATGCCACGTTTATCTATTTTGTGTATATATTGTCTGCACCACTATATATATATTTTTTTCTGTTGCGTGTAATGGTTGACTGGAAGATAATGCCATCTGGCATTAAGTCCGCCATTTGTATATTTTGTAACATTTTGTGCAATAAATAAATAAAAAATAAATTAGAGTCATTGGAAGTCCACTGCTGCTCCCCAAGAATGCGGGTATTTTGCTCATCCCCACCCTATGCATTTAAGCTACTCCCGGGTGGATATACCGTCATCTCTCCGTCCTTTAGTCACCTCTTACGTCACCAGATACAGAGGAAGAAACTATTCTACCTAGCCGGTACCTCAGGGCTGAATTATATGTTTTTTTATTTTAGCTTGCAAGCGTGTGTGTTATGTTTTTCTTAATTGGTACACACTCAGTACCATGCAAAGGCTACCTGGAAGAGGTCGCTCTATGCTATAAGTCCAATTGTACTGATTACTAAATATTACTATTTTTAATTTTAGGTGTGAAATAAAGTGTATTAATATTATTAGACCAATCACGAGTCTGCATTTGAAATTAATATGACGAATGAAGTAACAAAACGCGGCCCATTCATCTGTTGGGTGTAAAAGCGCGCAGCTGTACACCAACTACTCGTACAAGCCGCCACTTTGCCGCGCGAGTTGAGCTATATATGTTCTCAAACGTACGCTATATTTCTGCTGTGAAGGGAGGAACATGTCAAGTATGGCCAGGGTTGTCCACTGCTGACCGGAAGAAAATACAACTTTTACTACCCTTAATTTTTCTAACTAACCTCCAAGTTTCTTATGAACGGTTTGGATCCCGATTTGTCGTGCCCGATGGTGTAGATAGTAGTGATGACAAAATATGCTCATTTGATATGCCAATATCGTGGCATGCCTATCACTATATTGCCTATATTTTTATACCACCATACCTGCATATATTTTTATTATTTTAAAAGTGCTTGTAATAATAATTAAAATCTACTTTAATAAAGTATTATTTAGAGTTCAATTTCAAAGTGTGAACAAAGCTAATGAATAATAATAAATTCTCAAACATCTCATACATTGACCTGACTTTGCGATAAGTCGCTTAGAGTACTTGTGTTACAGACATCAGACAACAGAGCAATTACATATATAATACTTAAATACATCTATTCAACACCCAGGTACAGAAGAAATATAAATACCATCAATTAATATTTGCCCCGATGGGGCTCAAACCCATGACCTGCACCACGCACAAGATAGGATCACTATCATATGCGCTGTCGGGTCCACCAAGAGAACAATGCGTTCAGCAAACGATTTAATCAGTCATATGTGATTTGGTAGTTTGTTGAATTGAATGATCAATTTCATACAATCAGAGTAATTAACATTCAAGGAATTATCATCGCAATAATAACACAATTGAGTGCTTGCTCTAAGTAATATAATAGGTACATTGCGTATAAAATTACTAATAAATTTATACTAATATTATAAAGCAGAAGATTTTGTTTGTTTGCTTGCTTGAACCCACTTATGTCAGAAACTACTGATTCAAAAAAAAAATATTATAGAGTAGTCCATGTGTCCAGGAAGAATTTATGCTATGTATCACAAAACTCAAGTATGACAGACTTTTTCCTCTTTAAATTTTCTAAAAATAGGCTAGGACAGTAAATGTCGCAAGTAGTTGTCGACGCGCAGCCACGGGCTGCGCGGAGGCGACTGCGGCGCTCCGCGCCTTAGTCGCAGTATTTACACGCCGCCGATTCATATCGGCGGGTGTCGGGTTGCGGGGGAAAACTTTTTTCGTTCCTACCCGCATTTTTCTTTGTATTTTTTTATCTCTTATTTCTTTCTTCATTTAAGTATCTTGAATTTCGTGGGAGCTATTGGTTTTTTTTACGGATCCACCGCTCTTGGCTAGGGTCATCCAGGTCCTAATAGGGTTGTCCACATCAGGAAATAGATGTATTTATTGATGCCCTTCAGGGAGTTGCGGTCTCGGGCTTATGCCCGGGTCATGTTCGACCTCACCGGCCGTGAGTTCTCGCTGGTAGGCCTTGGAGTCCGGTGGTCTGGCGTGCAGCGGCGCTATGTTGCGCAGGTGCGGGTTCGCCAGGGAGGCTTTGTCGGCGCGCGCGAACATTGCGCTCGACAATCTCCGAATGAGGACTTCAATGTATTCTGTTTGTATCGGTGTATCGTCGAGTTTCGTACCATGCGCGGTGCTCCGACGATTGTGCGTAGAACACAGGATTGCTGTGATTGAAGGCGGCCTTTGAAATTAAAGTAAATGTCATTATTTTAAGGTTGACTTATAAAGTTGGTTTAAAATTTATAGATCATTTGAAAAGGTGTTTTACCAACATTATAATAATACATACACAATATTGTTTCAACCCGCAAAATACGCTGTCACACGCTTAAGACTGGCTTTTGGATCTCTCTTAATAGTCGTAAAAAACGGGTTTCCTTAAAATAATAATTATAGTGACACTTAACGTTTCATACATTGACCTGACTCTGTAATAACTCTGTTAAACTTGTATTACGGACATCAGATAACAGATGAATCCCAAATCTAATACACAAATTACCGTGACTAAGATAGGGACTAAAAGGTCCTTTGGGCCCGTCCAATGTAATATGTTTTCATTGACTTTGACTTTACATTCGCTTAGACTGTGAACTTCACTTTGACTTTGATAGCGCAACAGTGGCAGTAATCATTAAAGCCATTGGAATTCCTCTGCTGGACATAGGCCTCCTTAAGAAAAGAGGAATTTTACCCATAATTGCTTCGCTGGGCATGTGTGTTGGCAATCGCAGAGCGTAGCTTCACGACGGGAATGCTGCTGCTCATCCACTCCCTATGCATTTGAACTACACTGTCGTGGATTGATATATTGCTATCTGTCGGTTCTGATACCTTAATTGCCTCTTATGACACCCGGTACAGAAGGAGGTACTATTCTACTCAGCCGGTACCTTACGACACTCAGCCGGTACCATACAGTAACTGTGGCTGTAATCAACTATAAAATTGAGGATCAACAAAGTGATTATGAGCATACAGTGTCTTACAAAACTAACACCTTTTTTCTTCTTTCGGGCGGATTTCATGCTGGTCACAAAACTCAAACATGACTTAAAAATTACCATGTGCTACATTCACTGCTGGACATAGGCCTCCCCATGAAAGGGTGAATTTAGCTAACTACCGTGCTAGGCAGGCGAGGTGACAAACGCATAGCTTTACGGCGGGAATGCGACTCCCCATTATGCTACATATGAACTACGTTGTTCCAGGATACACCACCATATATCGGTTCCAGTATATGATGATTTCATCATCATCATAGCAGTCGTTGAACGTCCACCGCTGGACATAAGTCTTACCAAAAAGCGTAATCCTGCCCATAATTGCAGCTCTGGGCGTGATGGCAAACGCGTAGCTTGGCGATGGAAATGCTGCTGCCTATCCCCGCCCTGTTGGAAAAGAACTAGATAGTTTCATATAGAGATTACGTCATATATCGGTGCCAGTTCCTCAGTCACCTCTTACGACACCTGGTACAGAGGAAGATTCAACTCCTGAAATTGGGACGTTGCTTTTAACAATAGTAATTGAGTCACGGGCACAGCCCTAAGCTTAACTCATTCGTTCAATTGAAAGTGCCAACTTTACGATCGAGAGCCGTAATCGATCGAGGACGTGACGCGTGTGCCGATGTTTGTGCACAAGTGTAAATTTGATGTGAGATTTAAAACTCCACCGTGTGCTGTATAGTTTTATGTACACTGCGTGGTTTCTAAGTTTCTTAGTGGTGTAGCGGGACGTGAGCTAAGTAATAGAGTAGGTTGTATACGATTCCGATTGGAACATTCAATTGCTGGATTTTGGGTAATAGGTACTATAGGATTTTGGTTTAAGACTACAGCTTACAGTTTTCAGGTAAAATGTTATGGATGTGATTGTAGTTTGTTTAAGGTTTAGTTCTTACTTAAAGTAATTATAACAAAGATAATATTTACTACGAAAAAATCAACTGTCTTTGGCAGGCTCGCAGGCTCATGCATGCATGAGAGGAAGGTACTATTCTATTACACCAGCGCACCACGGCATTGTTGAATTGTTAAAAAAAATATTAACATTAAAATTGAAACTTATTAATTTTATTTGTTAATGCTTAGGAACTGTTGCATACAAAATTAAAACTGCTAGACCTATAATTATAAAACTGTCTTTAAGCTGCCCAAAAATGTCTTTAGCTCGCTTTCCTGTAATAAGGTCATTATATTAGGTGGCGCCACAAGTTATTGGCTTATTTGTTTGCTATTACAAATATACCGCAATTAGAAACCACATCTGAAACAAATTAAACCATAATAGCGTTCCAAACTGACATCCATCCGCCCGCACAATCTATAACATACGAAAACCAATTTTCATATCGAAGAGATAAGATTTACGTTTCTATAGATAAGCTAAACCGTTCGAACCATTGTTTGTACATGACATTTGATCGCGTCAGAGCCAACCTGTGACATCCCAACACATTACAATACCGCCAACATTTCTGTGCCTGTATAATTATGAAAAACATTCAAATTTCAACTCTAACATAGAACATGTAAAGATCATTAAGCTTGCGGTGGGGTGTCAAAGAAGCGCGGCTTCAGTTTACATACCATAAGCTAAGTTTGCAATGCAGATTGGCCAGTTGAGTGAAAATGCAAATAATGCCCGCTATTGTGTGCTTGACCCTTCTACATGTTTATAAAGGATTTTGTTCGTCGTTTATGTGTTAATACTCGATAGACTACATTTTGTGCCGTTTTCAGTAATGTAATCGGATTTCAATAACTGATAACTCTTTGAGAGATTGGTAAAAGCATTCGATCTATTGATTTACTTATTTAGCACCTATTTGTCAAGTTTCATCATCATCAATACAGCCATTGGAAGTCAAGAAAAGAAGTTTTGTACCCATAATTGCCGCGCTGGGCAAGCGTGTTGGCAATCGCAGAGCGCAGCTTTCACGACGGGGATGCTGCTGGCCATCCCCGCTTTGTACATTTGAGCTGCATTTGCTGTTTTGGATGGATATACGTCCATCTGTCGGTTCTTATACCTTAGTCGCCTCTTACGACACCTGGTGCAGTGGAAGGTACTATTTTTCACGGCAAATTATAAGGTAATTAGGCATTGATATCATCATCATATTAGCCATTAAAGTCCATAGCAGAACTTAGGCCTCGCCAAGAAAAAGGGAATTTGTTCATAATTGCCGTGCTAGATAAGCGTAATTGGCAATCTCAGAGCGCAGCTTTTAAGACGGGGATGCTGCTGCCCATCCCCGCCCTGTGCATTGGAGCTGGATAGTTTCGGATGGATATACTGCCATTGATGGCGCCTTAGTCGCCTCGTACGTTCTTTCTGATACAGGGAGAGGTACTATTCTTCTCTGCCGATACCTCACGACTAATTTACACGGCATTGATATACTTATTATAAATTGATATCCTGTACTGTAAGATACCAGCAAGGTTAAATATTACCAGGTGTTGCCCATAATTGTCATGGTGGCAATCGCAGAGCGACCCATTCCCGCCCAGTTGCATTTATACTATGCCTACTGGTAATTATTTACAGTACTACATCCTTACTAGAGTAACTTACGTCATTTTATTTGCACACGGCTCCACTTCCAATTTAAATTGTTATCAAAACATTATTTCTTTTTTAGATTAAGTAACCTAAAAACTATTATTCATGTTAATACTGTTAGTGAGTCACACTCCAACCTGTGTACCTAATTAGAAGTATTAATTAGTAAAGTATTAATTATTCTGCCAATATAACTTGAGATTAGATATTATTTACCTACCGAAGAAACGTCACACTCAAAACACAAGACAACGCAGCTAAAATACCATCAATCGGTTCCGGTATCTCAGTCGCCTCTTGCGACACCTGATACAGGTGGAGGTACCATTCCACTTTATTGGTGCCTCACAGCTCGTGTATAACATTAATATGCTTTATATCATATCTTTTATGTATGAATAACCTATATTACAGAAAAGAGTAGCTACGGATGTTAGCTATACAAACAAATATGATGCACATACAAACTACTCGCTTAAAATGTTAGTAGATTAAATTTGAAAGTATTCCCTTAAAGCTTCTGAATATTCATAGAGACATAAATTTTTATTAATTTATTCACAACTCCAGGCCGTTCTGGGTCATAATTTGAGCTAGGAAATGCTAAATATTTACTAGGTAACTTTATAATAATAAGGCCAAATTCCTTGGGAATAGCCGACAGTGTAACTGGTTTGGTTACAGTGTAGAGAAGAACTCAGTAAAGCGTCCGTTTCCGTCCTTACGTTAACCTTAACGTCAACATCCAATTACGCGTGGATTTATGGTATTTTTAAAAAAAATAAATAGACACATTATCAAAATTTACCTAACTTCGAGATAATTTGCATAAAGCACTTGTACATGTAGCAAACATCAGACAATAGAGGAATCACAAATATAATACTTAAATACCTACATATTTAATGTCCGAACACAGAACAAATAAAATCTTCTTTTAATCAAAATTCTCGTGTCACAGTGTTAGTTACCACACTCCTCCGAAACGGCTTGACCGATTCTTATGAATTAAGATTTATAAGCACATTCTGTAGCTCTGAGAATCGGAACTATCTATTTTTCACACTGCTAAGATAAGGGTTATCTAAACCTAATATTTTTTAAAATTTTTAAGACAAACTTTTTTTTATAATGTGGTTAATGCATACAACCCTAAACGTTCGTCCTTCTATCACCAAACCCTATTTTTTAATAGGTGCTTAAGTAATTTAATTATTTTAAATTTTAAATAATTTATATGGCAGAACGCTTGTCGGGACAGCTAGTAGTCATATAAATATTTGCCCTGGGTGGGACTCGAATTCGCAACAATTGGCATACAAGATAAGAACACTGCCGAATGCGCCAACGAGCCTATAAGAAGACTGCTAGAGGATTTACGTCATAAAATATTAGCTTCATTTTATGACGTGTTAATACTTAATTAGACTTATAACGAAGGTAATATTTTTGTGATGAATGTACGTGAGGGTATGGACTAAGAGTTAATAATCACGTGGAAAATTTTAATAATGCTTTTTCTATCTAAATAATAATTTTATATAATGGTGAACTACTTTTTTTAATACTTATTGTTAGCGAGGTCACCAATAGGTTCCAATATTACCTATCATAGGTGTTATAGGAACCATTATTACCATAATTTTTTCTTATGGGTTCTTTTTTGGTGATTCTCGTAATGATCCTGCTATAAACTTAGTTTTAAATCACGTCTAATGCCGGTAGATTAGTATTAAAGAACGACACTCAATAACCTATTTGTTTATATGACTCGTAACTCCATAAGATGGTGCGGGTCATCGGCCATTTGTGTTAAATTGTGATAAACAAATGTGTTATTATAAGTTATTTTGTTGTTTTGACGATTTGAAAGTGCCTATTTCTTTATGTGCCTTTTGAAAGTGCCTATTTAGTCACATTTGACTTGACTATGAAACTTTGGATTGGTTGGATCGATAGAGATATCTCGAGTTACTGTGCCAATTACTACACTGTGTAACATGCATCAAAGTCGACAGAGTAAAATTAATTTAGATTTAATTCCATTTGATGAAATATTTAAATGTCTCTATAATAAAACAGTTACAAATTGATGTTTGCCGCGCTTGTCGGTGCGTGGTCTCCATTTCAGAACCTTAGGGCCCTATCGGTTATGCGTGCTATGTATCCTGCCTATTGCTATTTCGATTTGCTAATAGAGGAATCACAAATATAATACTTAAAAATATACTTCTAAACATCCAGACACAGGACAAACACAAATATCATCATATAAATATTTGTCCTGGGTGGGGATCGAACCCACGACCCCGACGCATAAGGTAGGATAAATACCATCTGGCATCGGGCCGTGAAAGACAGTGAATTACTTGATATCATAACATGCCAACCACTGATCATAATTCGACGCGCTAGTGATATCCTTGCAGGCACTAGAGGTAGATCTTTTATAAAGGCCTGCATGATACCTCACTCTCAATTATTTCTACCGCCAAGTAGCATTATTCGTATTGCTGTGTACCAGTTTGAAGGATGAGAGAGGCAGTATAACTACTGGGTAAATGTGACATTGTATCTTCAGTTCACAAGGTTGGCAACACACGTGAGATATATTTGTGATGTCACGAATGCCTATAAGCAGCAGTCAAGTTTATCATCAAGCAGACCGTATGCTTGTTTGCTGACTTCATCCCTACTTAATATTACAAATGCATAAGTAATTCTGTCTGTTACAATTTCCCGCTTAAACCTCTCAACCGATTTTGATAAAATTTGGCACAAACAATTTCTAGACCCTGAGAAAGGACAACGGCTGTTTTTTTATTCGAAATAACGGTTATAAGGGATCGAAAGGGGGGATAAAAAGTTGTGTGAAAGTATCGCTATTTCTAGAGCTAGAAACTTGGAAACTTGTTCTTCAGGCCATTGATTCGATATAAATAAACACGACATTCATAGTTTATATAAGTTAAGGTAAAGAGGTATAATACCCAAAAAAAAAACATTTCCACGCGGACGAAGTCGCGGGCACAACTTGTAACATTTAAAAAACGGCAGGAGACGTTTAGTACGCGGACATAATTATTGTGTGTCGAATGACACTAATGTACAAAAGAAACTTCATGAATACATACGTCAGTCTCAGACTAATAGAAAATATCATTCGAGCGCACGTTAAACTTGCTCCGTCTCACGTATGGGGTATAAATTTTACGGCAGGCACTGTTCGGAATGCAGACTATTACCACTGGGGCGCTGCGGAATATTTTTATTACTGTATTTTATGACCTTTAAAATTACTTTTTATGGTATTTGCAATATTTGGAATAAGTTAACACGGAGCTGAAGTAAAACAAGCGTCATCTATCGGGTGCGGGAGTTGTTAAATCCATGTTATTGCATGTTTTGGTAGCGTTGTCAATTAATTATAGAAGTGCTACAAATACGGTTTCCACGGGGATGTCCTTTAGACACTTTTGGAGTCAAAACATGTCGAGATAACATTTATAAACTTTATTAATAATAAATACTTTATTGGACACCAAACATAAAAATGCGTGAAAAAAACGTATTGTGATTAGCGATGTCTTTCAGGGAACCTTTAGATGGAAAGAGTTGGAGTTGGAGTGGAAGGTACAAATCTATTTTACCGGGACTTCATTTTCTATTCCTCGTTATCTATATAAATGTTAATTATCTAGTTTAGCTTATTTAATTATTTATTCAGAGATTATGTAGTAAATGTTAATGTATAAATTTTAAAAATTAAGTCCTTATAATTTCCCAATATCTCATAGATAAGCTTTGTATGTCTAATACAATAAATAAATAAATACTCATATTTGTGTCTTTGCCAACATAAACTGGACAGACAAAAATATTTAAATTTATTTTATCGTGCCTCGACTTCAATAAAATTAATGTTGAACTCTCACAGCAAATCAAATAAACCCAAACAAAATCAACCAACAATTTCGACTAAATACACACCGGGCCGCATGCAAGTATACACACGGATTTCTATTGTAACCGGTGGTATTACATAAGCGAGTTTGCATTGCAGATTGCTTTCAGTGCAATGCAAATACTAATAGACGCGTCCATTGTACAAGGGGACAAAAACACGATGGCCGAGCCAAATTGAATTTTCATAGATACGCCTGTGAATCTGCCGCTTTGAGCTCGCCGTTATGCCTTTATAATGGCGCTTTAGTAATTGATGTGTTTATTGTGTGTGCATTATTTAGTAGGTGAAGTGTATCTATCTGGCTTGCTTTGGTCGTTTAATAGTGTTTAGATTTACAACGTATGATTTGAGGAATGGGTTAAATTTGACTATGTACTATTTTTATAGTTTTACATGCATTGAAAAGTTTCATATTTAAAGCAAATATTATTAAAAAATAGGAAGTTGAGGTTTACAGCGCCATCTCTTGAATATTGTTGTGAACTTGTTGATAACATTTACTTATGCTTTCACTGTTCACATTAAAATGATTTTTAACGACTATAATTACACGCTTTATATACCTTTAGCAGTATGTATGTTTCTAATCGATTCATTCGAACTAGAATTTTGCCATTAGAACCACCCACTTTAGACGGACAGTTTTAATGAAATTTTGTACAAATATCAAGAATCGGTGCCAATACAATATTTCGATAAGATTTTCTCATTCTCTCCCCTTGAAGTGAGATCTGCTCGTTCCCATTATATTTTTAAGATAATGGTGAAGGAGTATTTTTTATCTGCCAATTTGATTTCCCTTGTTCTGTAACTATATCCTGTATATGTATTTGAATGTATGTGTATGTTTATGTGTATGTATGTTTGTTTGTTGTACTAAACACACCTCAATCTTCCGACAGCTTTAACATTATTTTTGTCCAAAGGTTGCCTGTAAGAAATTGCATTTAGCGTGATCGTTCTTGTGTTGTTTTTATTAGTGTACAATAAATAGTATATTATTATTATCCTGATAAGGATCCTCAGGTTGAAAGACACTCCTCTGTGTCAGAGCAAGAGAGATTTCAAAAGCGTGTTTTGTAGTTATTTAAACTATATTTTTCCTATCTTTAACGCTACTGGTCGTGACTTTGATCCTCACCTTGAACACATAATTATGTGAGGACTCTATGTACGTTTATTCTGTGTCTGAGTATTTTTTTTGTGTATTTATGTATTAGTTTTATAAAACCTCTATTGTATATCAATCACGTGATTTAAATACTTATACTGTACATTGCGTGTATTACCTTTTCTGTCAGTTTAACTGGAACGATTTTGTTTCATTTATTGGAAATGTATGGGTTCTATCTGAAAGAAAGACAAATTTGGAATACGTGATTTTCTAAAGATTTCTCGGGGTTGGGTGTTAATAAATTATGACTGTGGCCTATATATTGGTGACCTGAACAATGATCACACAAACTGTTATAATATCCGAATGAAGTTGTACTAATTTAGTGTTATAGGGTGAGAGTGCCATAAAATAAGTGTTTTTATATAAAAACAAAAGTTCGTTCCTGTCTGCATATCGAACACAACACGATTAAAAGATTTGCTGATAAAAGTTGGCAAGCATTTGGGGCGTAAACATTTATCTTTATATATTAGTTTTAGCGTTATGTTATATAACTTATAGCCTTTCTCCATAAATGAACTATATAACACTGACAAATTTTTTTTTAATGTGACCAGGGTTCTTGAGATTAGCGCGTTCCAACAAACAAACTCCTCAGCTTTATAACACTAGTATTAGTATAGATATTGTTATATTCTCTACCGGTACCGGCGGAGTAAAATAGTACCTCCCTCTGTACCAGGTGTCGTAAGAGGCCACTAAGGTACTGGAACCGACAGATGTCGGTATATCCGAAATTCAGCTTAAATACTACAGGGTAACCGAGAGTAGCAGCATCCTTATCGTGAAGTTGTGTCATCATATCTAGATATGGTGATGATGATCTGTGTAGTAAAATATGAAGTCTATTCTATTCTTTAACAGCTTCAAATTAAAGTCCATTTCAATTTAACATATCTCGTTCGACCGTTGTCAACAGTGACAAATATATCTATGGCCACGCTAAGTTCTTATTAGTATAATGGTGTTGGCACCTAATGTTCTCCATAAACAGTGCACACAAATGAAGAACTAGCACATCAAATGACATTATGCGGGAAACAAAACACACCACAGCCCAAACGATCACACATTACAGCCGGCCACTCGAGTTATTACACCGAAATAACGGACAGTATTCGCCACGCGTCCAGTAATACTCTGTAATATTTTAACGCGCCACTTGCTGGTAGAATGGGCAATAATCAGATACCTAACAGATGCCTACTTGAGGGTTGACGTAGAGTTCATAGTGGAGACATGGTATTAGGCATAAAACTTTGCTTTGGTAATTTAGACTAATATGGACTTTAGACGTTGTCTGTAAGGTAGAACTAATTTGTGTTATATGACTCTTATGATCTCGTAGGGTCATCAGAGTCATCAGTAGTATGAGTATAATAGGCATTTTACAATTTCATATTTCTGTAAAATAAAGTTTATATAATACGTGTGACGATTTGAAAGTGCTCAAGCACTTTCAAATCGTCACACGTAATGTGCCTAATAGAATAAAGAATATTTTCTATTTGATTTGACTAAAGGCAATATCCAACAACTCACTACTTAGTTTTTCTTTCTACCAACATAATATCAGAGCGAGAATCAGTATCTACCAACCGCCAGTTATGAGTTAGAATATTCATTTAACATTCTGCGATATGTAGTCCATTGATAATTTTACAAAACTCTAGAACAAATAGAAACTATCCGAATAGCACAGAATTGTAAACATCTACTAGAGGTAAACCTGTTACAAAGGTCGTCTGCGTTGGTACCTTACTATCACCTATTTATACCGTTAAATAGCAATGTTGGCATCGCTGTATTCCGGTTTGAAGGGTGAGAGGATGCGGTGATATTACTGAGTAAATGTGACATGGTATCTTCAGTTCACAGGGTTGGTTAAGTGCTAGTGATATCTTCGTGCGGTCACGTTTACCATCAAGCGGGCCGTATGCTTGTTGGCTGACTTCTTAATACAAAAAAAATAAGTAATTGCAATAGAACTATATGCATTAGACAGGTAAAAAAAAACAAATTCACACATCTCATATAGACCTGACTCCGAAATAAATTGCTTAAAGCATTTGTCTAAAGGACTTCAGACAAAAGAGTAATCACAGATATAATACAAAAGTAGATATACTTAACACCCAGACACAGAACAAATACATATATCATCATATATATTTGTTGTGACGTATCCTTTGGCACGCAAAATAGGATTACTACCATCTGCACCATCGGGCCCGTCAAGGTATTTAGAACTCCATCCTTGCACTTCTGTCTACTCGGCGTACTCTATGACCACCCCCGAAGAACTCGAGAGCGAATGACAGATGGGGGAGGAGTGCGTCTGAGCCCCATGACAAATACCGACCAAACGTCCGCAGAACACCGAATACGACAACCGGTTGTCAGGGTAGGTCTGGTTGGCGTGTACTTGCTACGAGATCACCTTAAATTCGTCTATGTAACTATTATTTATACATATATATCGAGCGGATGTTGGCTCGTACTTATATAAAAGGTATTATGTAAAAAGAAAATGTAAAAATATTATAGTGTTTAGGCACTGAATTGAGATGAGAGTCTTGAGGGATATTTGTAGCACTTAGATTTAAAGTGAAACTTTAAGACTTTGAGATTTCAGATCTTGAAATACGAATGCTGTTATTATTGTATTAAGAAAATCAATACCGTTAAATACAAATTTTAATTCGATGCAATATAAAATATAGCCAAAAATAGGTCTGTCCTCATTTCTCAAAAAGTAGGTAGTAGTAATATGATGATATCAATGAGAGTGATGAGAACAGAAGGATACTAAACCAAATTACAGAGACAAACTTTTAGACTTATTTATCCGCGGAACATTTTCTCTTGTAATTCAGAAAAGAAGTACGCGCTCTCAGACACATAAACTGCAAAATATACAGGCTATACAGGCAGGACATATTTTTGAAAAAACGAGTAGCCTATGTTTTATTCTAGAATTACAATAATATGTTTGCAGAGTTTAATTGCAATCTGTTGTGCTGTTCCAGCGTGAAAGATTGACACATGCAAACTTTTACTGTCAGTTCTAGTATCTCAGTCGCCTTTTGTGATACACTCCCTCCTCCATGCTACAGCTTCATCCGGTTAAAAAAGAATAGAAAATAGTAATTTTGAGTTATCCCTAAGAGATCACATATATCATCACCGACTTTTTTGTAGACCTTTTTAAGGTATACAATACTGTTGTACATAATTTTGATCTATCTCGTCGGGTTCAGCGAGAGTTTGCAATGGCATCTTCTGAGAAGTGTCTACAATTATTTGTGTTTTTCAAGTATGTCATATATATAAACCTTCCTCCTGAAAAAAAGAGTTGCTTTAAAGATTTAAGCATCCATAGTGACTGTTTTAATTTTTTTTAACAAATACCCACAACATCTCATACTTAGACCTGACTCCGTGGTAAGTCGCTTAAAGCACTTGTGCTACGGATGTCAGACAACAGAGGAATCACAAATATACTACTTAAATACATATATTTAACACAAAGACAAATATTTTCATACAAATATTTGCTACGGGGGGAATCGAACCCACGGCCGTGTGGTACCAGCAGACTAGAATAGTACCTGACTGAGGTACCGGAACTGACAGATGGCAACAGCATACCCCCCGAAGCGGTGAGGCTCAAATGCAACTGGATGGGCAGCAGCAAACCACGCTTGCCTAGCGCGGCACTTATGGGAAAATTCGCCCTTTCTTGTGGAGGCCTATGCCCAGCAGTAGACTTTCTACAGCATAAAAATAACAAAACTTGCGAAACCAATTACTGTAATTCATACACAACTATGCTTTTACTCGAATTTGTCTTTTAAAACTCGCTTATTTAGTCTTAAAGTAATAATGAAGATGGCGCCACGAAAGAAGTTAAAAACATCTACATGTCCAAAGAGAATTTATTTGATTTTTTTTGGAATACTGGCTATTTGTATACGAAAAATAGTGTCGTAAAATGCAGGGTAATGGATGTACATTCCAACCGTGCCACTAGAATTTTCATTAAAACTAGGTACTATAGAAAATCTACCAAGGAGGCATAAAGTACACGCCGATAATAGTTCACAGGGTGTTCCCCTTAAAATTCCGTAGTAATTGAATATTGGTGGGATATTTATGGATGCCGCGCAATTTTTATGGGCTTCTGTGTTTAACGGGCTGCCAACGATTATGAAAAGAGGCATGTGTGTCCCTCTACTGCTTGGGAGTAAGGTCGAGGGGTTGATTCTTGAGAGTTGTTTAGGTGTGTCATAGTGCGAAGATAGTGTGACAATGTGCTGTATTTGTATTGCCATTTTAACCAAAGATGTTTTCTCAGGTTCGTGAGTTACCAGTAATATATAATTTAGTCTACTAAATTGGTATTCATTCAGTCATTATTGCATTATCTTTTATTCTCCACCTTAACGTCTACTAATTTGTCGGCAGTATTTGCTTGATGTCTCATTCCTAAGGAAAACTAGTTATTCCGGCAAGAAGTCTATGCCAACTGACAACCCAACTTGTTATAAAAATTTAGCTGACTCCTTGGAGAAAACAGGCAAATATATCTTAGGGATGCAAGGAAGTCTACGTGGAACATATTTTAGGGATGCAAAGTATTCTACGTGTTATTTTAGACT
The DNA here is from genome assembly GCA_020976665.1 of Heortia vitessoides. Lineage (NCBI taxonomy): Eukaryota > Metazoa > Arthropoda > Insecta > Lepidoptera > Crambidae > Heortia > Heortia vitessoides. Next base: position 2,442,001 of record JACJUM010003174.1, read on the forward strand.
ATCAATAATTCTTGTGCCAGCTGTCAACTAGATCTGTAAAGACGTTCCGGCGTGAAGTAGTTTCAAACACTCATACGGGTACAAGTATCCACAAACTTTTGCGTTTATAAAATTCGCAGCATTGATACAGTATGACGTGTGGCACCGGCAGAGTAGAATGGTAACTCCCTCTGCACTGTGTATCGTAAGAGGGGACTGAGGTACTGGAATCGACAGATGGTGGTATATCAATCATAAGCAGTGTAGTTCAAATGTAACAGGGCGCAAATGGGTAGCCGCATTCCCGTTACGAAGCTACTCTCTGCGATTGTGGGCAAATTCTACTTTTTAATGACGTTTTTGTCCAGCAGTGGACGTTTTGCGGCAGCTATGATGACGATGATGATAAATTTAAATATATAATACGGATAACAGCTCTGTGAATTCCCATCAAAAGCCAAAGCCGACCGCCCTAGCTGCACCGCATACCGGCGTACATTACAAAAGTGGCACAGAGGAAATGTGGGATTATTTATATTAAATTATGGGGAGTACGACGTTTCTATGAGTGTGCACACACGGTGCCGAGGGGCTCGCGGCGTTCCCTCACTTGTGGGTCTGGCAGGTCGGAGGGGACCTTCGGTTATGTGTAGCCATTGATTGCACTTTATCTACTTAGTGCAGATGTTTTTTTGTACGATAATTACGTCTTTTTTATATATTATGAAATCAGCAAACAAGCATACGTTACACATGATGTCAAACGCGACCGCAGATTACAGACACTCGTGTCATCACAAAGATATCACTAGCGTGTCACCAATTTGGTGAACTGAAGATACAAAGTCACATTTACCCAGTAATTTCACTGCCTCTCTCACCCTTCTGCTATTTGGCGGGGTATGAATAAGTGAGAGTGAGGTACTAATGCTTACGACCCTTGTCAGAGGTCTATATTTAGTGTGCGATCAGGTAATATATTTTTTCAAAGCTTGATGAGAATAGCAAATGACATTAATAGCGTCAAAAAAAAAACTTTGGTTCTCCAGCGTTTGCTTGCATATTGTTTGTGCTTAACATTCAGTGGTACAATTTACAAGACTATATGCAAAACATATTAACTAGCACTTATAAAACTTATATAGAATAATTTGTATCAATAATGTTAACATTGTTCAATCTTTAAATATAAATCGTAGTAAATAAAATCATTTCAAAATTAAACTAAAACCCATGAAAATCATTTTAAAACACATTAGTTTGATAGTTGTCATTCTTCCATACTCAGTTATCGAATGCCCACTGCTTAACATAGGCCTCCCCAAGATAGAAGGAATTTTGCCCATAATTGCCGCGCTGGGCAAGTGTGTTGGCAATCGCAGAGATTACTATCGCTAAGCTTTCGCTTTATAATAATAAGTAACATTTTGGTGTCAAACAGCTGACTTGAACGCACAGTGCGTTTTATAAAACGATAGATTTTCAACCAGTTTACATTGGTGCAATAAATAAAGTCATGAAGCCTCACTCAATAATCACTATGTCCATTTTAAAAAAAGGTTTGAACTTTAAAATGAGATGAAGATAGCTCTTCATCTCTTTTTACAGATTGTTTGGACTTTAGAGTTAGTTTACAATAACGATTTATATTATTATTATTCTTGATATTTTCTAGATACGATAAAAAAAGTCAACTTGTCCCAGGTCTTAGCAGCGACTCGAACCTGCGTCCTTCCTATACCGGGGGACTACACTACTGATATGCTACTGAAGCTTTAGCAGATATATTGTTTGTTTTCTAGTGTTCTTATAGCGGCAGAAATTCAGCACAATTTCTTCAATGTTGTGTGTATAACAGATTTATTTATATGATTTTTTCATCTTAAATATTATTCAGTATTTTCTTAACATACAACCTCTTAAAGTGATTATTATTCTTATCTTATATTGAAAATTTTAAGGTAAAAACTGTATATTTAATACTATTAAAGAATTAATCAAACTTATAAATGATTCATTCGTTGAAGGCTTTATTCTTAATCGAATATTTCTATTTATTTAATGTAAATTATTGTACGTATCACCTTTAAATGGGATGTGGAAACTAAACCGTTTTACGATATACTTATTTATATAGACAATACTATTAAAGTGATTCAGTTATAATTTCCTGAATAAAAAATACTTCTTTCTATTGCTCTAAAAAGTGGTTAATACAACAATCACGTTTTTATGTCTCTTCTTGAACGTAAACAGCGTTTTAATATAGACATTATCATCACCAACATCAAACCAGCCATTGTAAGTCCACTGCTGCATATAGGCCTCTCCAAGAAAGGAGGTCTTTGTCCATAATTGCCGCGCTGGGCAAGCGTGTTGGCAACCGCAGAGCGGAGCTTACGCGACGGGGATGCTGCTGCCCACCTCCGCCTTCCGGATGGATATATCGCCATCTGTCGGTTCTGGTACCTTAGTCACCTCTAACGACACCTGGTACCTATCGACCCCGGTACCTATCGACATTATAGTTTTATAATAAGAAGTAAACGTAAGTGTAAGATAATATTGAAATAACTTAATATACGCGATAAAAATACTCTCTCCATCATCATGTGTCACAAGACGTCCACTGCTGGACATCGGCCTCCCCAAGTAATCTCCAATAGGACCGGTTGTATGCGACCCGTGTCCAGCGCGATCCCGCGGTTTTAGTCAGATCGTCGGTCCATCTTGCGGGTGGACGCCCTACGCTGCGTTTGCCGGTACATGGTCTCCATTCTAGAACCTTACGATTCCATCGGCCATCGGTTCTGTGCATCAAATGCCCTGCCCACTGCCACTTCGACTTACCAATTTGCCGGGCAATGTCGGTAACTTTGGTCTGTAACGAATCTCCTCATTCCTGATTCCATCGCGCAAAGAAACTGCGAGCATTGCCCTCTCCGCAGCTCATTGAGCTACTTTCAGTTGGCCAAAAAGGCCCATGGTAATAGACCACGTTTTGCTGCCATAGGTCATCACTGGTAACTTTTAACTCGGTCTTAATATACTCTTTTGACGGTTTTAAAACTCGGTCTATTTAGTTCTTTAACTTTTTACTTTCGTACGAGGTTAAGTCACACACAATATCTTTTGTCAATCTTGATATCGTTAAAAGGAAAATTATATATGTAATACCTTATTGACTGCACAATCAAACAAACTCTTCCGATGTTATATCATTCAGGGCAAACTCAAAAGCGTGCTCGGAGTTAGAAACCGTACGCTATCACAATCGACATCTGCACTCAGATTGTCTCTAAGTGACCAAGTTTCCGCAAGTTTTCGCATAAATTACACCAGATAACTGAAAATATTGTGTTCAGAGGCATATTTTGGAAGTATATTAGTCGCTAGATAATAACTTTGGACAAACAATGGACCCCTGAACTTGATTGCCAATGTTTATGACTGTATGAGCGTCGCTCTTGCTGACTTTATTTGTAGTTTGCTTGAGTTTGATAAGTTAATATAAGAGTTTGGTCCTAAAAAAACATTTAAATAGGTTTTTTAAAATATAAATGCGTGAATTGAAAATACTTTTAGCTTTCCTCATTATCATGTCAGGCATTGGAAGTCCACTGCTTGACATAAATCTCCCAAAGGAAATGTTCACTTATTTTTTCCATAATTGCATCTGGGACAAATGTCTCTGACACGTTCACTTTTTTCTATAAATAAATCTCTCAAAGTAACTTATGTTCTTATCTAGTAAATATGAAGATAATAATAACGTGGATCGAAATTTTGTGAATTAATGAGAATAAATAACAACAGAAACTATTACCTAAACTAACTAAAAACGTTAGTTTTTTAACTCTTTAAGAAACTGATATTATTGATAAATCAAAGCATTTGTGTCACGGATATCAGACATCAGAAGAATCACAAATATAATACTTAGGTACACATAAATAACACTCTGGGTGTTATTTAACCCAACAACTATAAATTGTTATATTCATTATAAAGTATTTGCTCTGGGTGGTGATCGAACCCACAACTCTTGGCGCACAAGATTTCTATCTTGTGCGGTAGTGATTCTTCATTCCCGCCTGCGCCTGTCAATTTTTTTGAGGTAAATATGCGTATTTAACTATTTTCAGATAAATCTATTTCCATTATCTCTCGTGTCTTTTTTATTCTTTCTTCTTTTTTTTGTGATGGTAAATTTCGGTCAAAAAATACAACTACATTAAATCACTTCGAGCCTCCTTCCGGATCAAAACTCCAACATTCCACCCAAGTTACGTTTTACTATTTATAATACACTAATAAAATCACATGTATTATATTATACCTTATTGAAATCTGGGAAAGTGCCGGTAAAACAAAACTAGACAAATTACAAATACAACAAAATAAAAGAGTAAACATGAAATTTTATTATAAAAACCAAACATCAAATAAAAAAATCTATCGCGAAACTAACTTAATGACTATTAAAGGCGGTCACATACATACATTCGGAATTCGGTTGTGGAATTTCGATTTGAAATATCGATTCGTAATATCCAACGCATTAAATCCATACACATCTATAAATCACCTTCATACTACAATTGTTTTCCGTTCGAAATTTACTATATATTACATATATTATGAATCGATATTTCAAATCGAAATTCCAAAACGGAATTCCGAATGTATATAACCGCCCTAAACAATTATACATTTTGAAATCTCATCATTATTATCTCGTATCGTAAAACATTAAATAACAAAGTCCACACCAATTTACATTTTAAAGTGGCTACGGCCAAACCACGCCAACAACGACTGCCCGCTTCTTTATAACAACATACCCTCGGACATCAAAAATATTGACTCGTTAGTTGTTTTCAAAAATCGATAAGGGGAACATGTCATTTTGAATTATTATAATTATTTGTTAATTTTTTTTGTTTGTTTGCAATTAGTATGGCAACGAATGTGTGTATTTATTTCTTTATGTATTCCTGTTCTCATGTAAGTGGTGTATGGGAATAATAACCTAATTTGACGTAGGAATTTTTCGAAATTCAATCCTAAAATAAATCCGAAAGCATGTGCAGTACTTAGAACAAAAACGAATCTACGAATCAGATTCGGGCGAGAAAGACTAAAACAACCCTGTGCCATTTCACCCTTGATACACAATGATCCCGTTTAAATAATCCTGGAAAATAGTTGCGGGATTATTAAAAAGTTAAGGAAAGTTAGCACATTGAGTATGGACAGAATACGATTTAACACAAAGTTATGTGGTTTCAATAACAAATTTATTTTACCGCAACATCTGTGAAGAAAAACATTATAACGTTATAATTTATACAAAAATAAATAAACATTAATTAATGGAGATGCATAAATGTTCTCAAAATGAAATAAAAAGAATTCAGACTGGGTTCTATGGCGGTGCGTAGTTTCGATCTACGGACCTCTGGGTTGCTTACCCAGCACGCTACCACTGCGCCACACCGCGGGTGTAAGACATGACAAAATTATGAATCCATATCTTGAAATACAACTAAAATTAATATCATCTAGGACTTATCGTCACATAAGAATATAAAACTGTTGTAATTTTATTTTCGAGGACAAAATGGGATAAATGGGAATTTTACATGATTTATGTATGAATGTGAAATAAATTCTTATTCGGATTAAACGAGCGTCCCTCGGGACGTTGGTAAAGACTTCGCTTTAACTGGATGATTCAGTTGGCGCGGATAACTACTTATCCTTCTATTACATTAATACAATATTATCAACACCAAAAACAAATCGTAGCATGGTGTTATATGGCCTTCCTAGATAAATGAACGACCATGAAAAATAGTTTTACTAATCTACACAAAAGGTAGAACTCATATAGAAGTAGTCTGTATGGTACCTTACTCTTTCCTATTTCTACCGCCAAACACCAGTGATCTCTTTACTGTGTTCCGGTTTGAACCGCGGATCCCTTTAAAAAAAGGTTGTGGTCACAGCTACTAGAAAATCGGCAAGTACGAGTCGGAGCATGAACATGCTCATTAACAATAATGCAAGTCGTTTTTGAACTTTTGAATTAGATTATTTCCTTTTTTCTCAGCATCAGGACTTTGGCCTTTGGAATGGAAATAAACTTAGAGGGAAGTCGGACCCGGTTTCTTCAAATTAGTGGTTTCGATTCAAACCTATTTCAGTCAACCTTAAACTTAAACTTAAATAGTATGTTTCCAATTAACATTAGAACTTATTTTGTTGTGCTTTATATAAATACATTATTTCAAGCTGCTAATAATGATTTTGCGTTTGTCTAAGTTATGTCTTTTTATACAGGTCGCCTTTTGTAATTTTTAATTGTATTAATGCATTTTCTTGTAACTCTTAATTAAAACAAAATATGACGCGAACACCGATGTAATTTTTTGCAAAATCTGAAAAAACACAATACCGTTTACAGTCTGATAAATAAAAAACAAACAGTAATTAATGGATAAATATTCTCGAAATAATGAGGAAATCAATTCAGGCTAAATTCATGGCGGTGCGTAGTTTCGATCTACGGACCTCTGGGTTGCTTACCCAGCACGCTACCACTGCGCCACACCGCGGTTGTTAGATATGACAAAATAATAAATTTAGTCGAACTTTTAGTCGACAACTTGTTTGTTCCCAAAGCACATTAGAATTTATGTTGTTATGCTTTGGTTCAGAATGAAATGTGTATTATATATTGAAAGGAATATGTCTATTGTGTTGAAACGTTCTATAAAGGAATTCAACATACGATTCATTTTAAGACTCACACCGACAGAGCAGACTTCATACAGAAGTCGTCTGCATTACCTATTACCTTATTCTACCTATTTCTACCGCCTAACTCCTCATCTGATCTCATTACTGTGTTCCGGTTTGAAGAGCGAGAGAGGCAGTAAGATTACTTCTGTATACATTCTGAGAGTCATATGATTATCATATCAAGCCCACACCAAATTCGCGCCAAACAATTGCTCGCAAATCAAAACTGTATTCCTCACAGCTTCTGCAATAGCACAAAATGGGTATGTAAATGCATGTGTGTGAGGAAAAAAATGCGCTATTCCCATTTCACGGGTAAACGGACAGACGGACTGCGCGCTATGGATTTATAATAAATTCCCACTGGCAAATTGGAATATACCTACAGTCGGAGGTTTTGTAAGTTGGTGTCCGAATGGAGCGGGCAAACGACGATAATATCTTTGTGTGTAGGTAGTGCATTGTTTGACTCGCATGAACGGGCTGGTTGTTTGTAAAATTCAAATCAGAGTATTTCTAACGATATTACCATCAAACTTGGTATTACATTACATATATTTTATTACATATTTTGACGGGCCCGATGGCGCAGGTGGTAGTGATCCTGTCTTATGCACCAGGGGTCGTGGGTTCGATTCCCACACAGAGCAAATATCTATATGATGATATTTGTATTTGTTCTGTATCTGGGTGTTAGGTATATTAAGCTTTAAGTGACATACCACTTTAAGGTCAATGTATGACAATGTGGGAATTTATTATTATTAGTTATAATAATGAAAGTTTAAAATATTTTAATTAGGATTTTAAATTTACATAACAAACAAATCTAACAATAGTGATTAGGCGTAATCAAACCTACAACTTCTAAAAACTGGCTAAACGTCTTTGTTATTCTTGAAAGCGAAAAATTAATATACTGCATTTTGAAGCCGTTTAAGAGACGTTTATTGTTTACTTATACTAAGAAATGTGCTGTCACCTTTCTTAGTACATAATTTGTTCAGTCTTAAGACGATCTATTATTATTATAAAATTAAACAAAAAACATATTTAACAAACTATAGATTTAATTGGGAACTTATAATAAATCTTGATATAAATAGATA
>JACJUM010003174.1:2487478-2522693 GCA_020976665.1 Heortia vitessoides
ACCCGCGGTGTGGCGCAGTGGTAGCGTGCTGGGTAAGCAACCCAGAGGTCCGTAGATCGAAACTACGCACCGCCGAATCCTATTAATTTAAATCCTTAATTAATTTATTTTGTAAATATTTATGGAACCGTACTAAGGACTGTTGTCAAATATACGTAACACAGGTGCTTTAAGCTACTTATCTCAAAGTCAGGTCTTGGGAATTTATTATTTTTATATCAAGCAACGGAGTTATAACAAATGAAACACTAAAATACATATAAGTATTGAACTCACAGAACAGAACATTCTGTGGGTGTGATGTGAGCCCCAACTAATATTGTTCATAGGTTGTTGCACTTTCACGCCTGAATGACTTAACAGGTCAGGATATAAATTGACACAAGTTTACCAAGTCTCACAGTACACAACCTAAGTTTTAATGTGCACTGGGAACATACTGATAAAATCTAAGTTATTGGCTTAAAGCTAGATAAGGATTCATAATTTTATCACGTTTGTCACCCGCGGTGTGGCGCAGTGGTAGCGTGCTGGGTAAGCAACCCAGAGGTCCGTAGATCGAAACTACGCACCGCCATAGAACCCAGTCTGAATTCTTTTGTTTTTTTATTCCACGAATATTTATGCATCTCCATAATTGCTTTAAAAATTTTCTTCAAGTTGAAAACGTTTTTATGTTTTTCTTGAAAACTGTTGGGGAATAATGACACTGCAGTGTACTGCACCGGCATGTGCTAGATGACCCGTCCAATACTATAACCTTTATAAATGCTTCTCTCGGTTTGTTTCCTCTAAACTACACTTATTCGAAAAGATTATATGAGAACCGATATAGTACAAATCGAATAGAAGAATCTTACTGTACATTGATTTTAATTTCATCTAAAGTATTTATAGTAAAGCAATTTAATATTTATTTATAATATAAGATAATTTGATTACAGATTTAAGTAATAAACTTGATACTCTTTTAGACTTTGGTTTTTGATTTAATTTTTTTTCGGATAAACCTGATGCTGGCTGATTCTGACGTCAGTTCTAACGTCACCGGGTAAAGAGCGGCCGGGCTCTTTGCCGGATAAAAATTTATTATAATAAATTTTCTTTCTCAGGATAAAAAATGTAATGGTGTTAATATTTAAAAGAATAAATTTTGTACGTGTTATAATATTGTGCTCGAGTCGAGAAATCGAGTAACTAGGAATGTGTTTATTTTGTTTAGTCCACCTGCGCGAATTTCAAAGATTCAAAAGAGACTGCAAACTAAAATAATGACAGGATCAATATTATTGAACCATTTGTTTTCTCATATGGCCCCCCGGGTGCCAATCCAAATCGTTGACGGGCCTGATTGTGCATTAAGTATTGTCCCCTATATTGTGCACAAAGCGATCGTTCTCCACACAGGATAAGTATTTAAATGTTAAATACTTGTGTTTGTTTTATGTATGACTGTTAAAATATGTATTAAGGTGTTACATTTGTGAATCCTCAAATGTCTGATATCCATTGCACACTTGTTTAAGGCGACTTATCATGGAGTCAGGACAATGTGTGAGATATTAGGTGAACTTATTATGAAATCTTTGTCATCATTACCTATCAGATTCTAGCACATGATGATGATAATATCAATTGAACTTTATTTATCCTTATTAATTTAATTAAAGGCCTGTTGACGCACATTGTGTTGGCGTTGAAGTGATCCTATCTTATGCGGGTCTGGGGTATTTGTGTTCGTCCTGTGTATAAATATATATTTGATTATTATATTTGTGATTCTTCTGTTGTCTGATGTCCGTAACACAAGTGCTTTATGCGACTTACCTCTGAGTCACGTCAAATGTATGAGATGTTCATAAAAATATTTATGTGTTGTCCCGAACACACAATTATGTAGTTGTAAATTTTATTTATATCGAACTTACTCAATAATGATTTACAGTTGTTATGAAAACGTCAAAAGCGGGCAAAATACAATTAAGTGCGCTGCAAGCGACTCAGAATGACACATACGTAGACGTAGCCCCGCAAACAGCGGTGTCTACGTCTGGATCGAATGCGTAAATGTTTGTCATACACAAAGATGCATGTTAATATATATATATATATTGTGGATGCATGTATACATATATATATATATATAATAAAAGGAAAAACTGAGGGTTAGAAACTGGAGATTTGCACAGAGGCTTCTTTAATAACGTAGGCTCCTTTAATGAAATTCATCCCCTATGGGGGTAAAAACGGGGGCAATACTAGTAAGAAACTGCTGTATTTAAATTTATTCGAAAGATATTTAGTGTAAAAATTCTTCATTGACAGTTATGTAACATGTATAAAATGTTTTTTGGAAAACCATCACTCAAAGGGGTGAAAGGGCGGGTGCAAAGATATGAAAGCAACATGAAGATTCTACAACTTAACTCGAGTGAAACTGCGGGTCACTGCTAGTACATGATTTACAATCGTGTCGCACCAACAAATCCAATCAGTAATTGCACATCATTCACACCGGCTTATCCTTACTCACAGGAAATTTTATATAGCCGATAAAACGCGAAACATTTTTGTTGATAGTACTAAAGCAATGCGTCACCGGAAGCAACGTGATCTGACCTCACACGTCAGCCCCCTAAAACTGGCTGAATTATATCAACAACGCCGTCCATAGTGGTGTGTACGGTCCGCAATTTCAATTTACGAGTGGCGATGCTATAAAATCGGCACGTGATCCGAACGGGACAAATAACCGGGTGCTTGTATGTGTATTAGCGGATTGACGGGGTTGGACATGGTGGGGAGGGAAGCGTCATGTTCATGCCACGGATGAACTTGACAAAAGAATAAACAGTACCTCCCCCTGTACCAGGTGTCGTAAGAGGCGACTAAGGTACCAGAAACGGATGGTGGTATATCTATCTGCAACAGTGTAGCTTAAATGCGCAGAACAGAGATAGGCAGCAGCATCCCCGTCGCGGAAGCTGCGCTCTGCGATTGCCAACACATTTGCTCAGCACGGCAATTAAGGGCATAATTCCATATAGTTTAGGGACGCCTATGTGTAGCTATGGACTATAAATGGCTGGTATTGGAAATAAAATAAATATTTTTTTAATTTTTTTAATGATAACATGATAAAATGTGTACATTCAAAAAACCCGTATTACAGGTCACCAGGCCCCCAATTTACAAGGCAGAAACAAACAGTTCACTTTAAAAATAAATAAAAAAAACAAGGCAGTTAGAAATTATGATATTTATGGATGGAACTCAATAAAAAATCGTATCATATGTATATAGACAAGACATTACAAATATAGAAAAGGCTAAAAGAAGACATCGAAAATATAAAAACAAAAAAGTCGGTTCAATAAGTTCATCCAGGAAAGTTTAAATAAATCTACGCGGAGGTGTCATTTTAAGTGATATATATCGGTTTAATGAAATACACAGTAAAATTAATTTAAAGTAATGATGTATTTTTAAAGGTTATTTGCCATAAATATTTTTTATTTCAATTTTGTTTTGATAAAAACAAATACCTACAGCTTCGTAATAGTACCTACCCCCGTATCCTAAAACGCGACTAAGATACAGATGGCGGTATATCTATCCGAATAAGTGTATCCCTGTCACAATGGCCACCACGCTTGCCCATCGTGGCAATTAAAAGCTAATTCCTTATTCATCACCATCATCATACCAGCCATTAAAAGTCCACTGTTGGATATAGGCCTCCCCAAAAAAGGGGGCCTGTTGTCCATAATTGCCACGCTGGGTTAACGTGTTGGCAATTGCAGAGCGCAGTTTTAGCGACGGGAAAGCTGCCCATCCCCGCAATGTACATTTCAGCTGACTTTTTTACTTGACGTTTTGGTACCTGAGTCGCCTCTAACGACACCTGGTACAGGGGGAGTTAGTATTTTACTCTGCCGGTACCTTACGGTTTATTGAAGAGGTCTATCTCTAGCAATAGCTAATAAGATAGTAATTATGACAAATGTTTTAAATTTAATTAATGTTCAGCTAGGATTTTTTAAAACAGGGAATTGTCTATGGCCTCGCTCCTCTTGTCTCAATGACAGTGGCCAAATGCGTGTTACAATAGGAAACTGGTGCGTGCAATAATAAACTATGTCGTGTTGAAACCTTTTCTACAAATTAGGTTTGTGAGCCGATGCAGCTGCGACATATATCTCTGGTCCAATTCCTTCGTTGCGATAGGAACATGCCGCACAAAATATTTGTCAATGGAGGCCTAATAATTTACATTGTACTTATATATTGTATTTTGATTGTGTTGTGAGATATCTATTTTATATTAGGCTAAGTCATCATACAAGCATTCAGTCCGCGTGATAGTAAGCGTCACTGCAGTCTATAAACGCTCGTAATATCACAAAGATATCACTAACGTGTTGCTAGCCTTGTGGCTTGTCGATATTATGTCGCATTACCCAGTAATTTCACTGCCTCTCTGACCGTTCAGACCGAAACAAAGCAATGCGAACACTGCTATTTGTCGGTAGAAATAAGTGAGAGCGAGGTACCAATGCAGACGTCTTATTGTATGAGGTCTCCTTCGTATCGTTACTTAAAATATTAAGTTATACGATTATTACGATTTCATAGATCATCTGTGAGTGATGATCTACGAAAATGATCATTACAGTGATCCCAATACCGGCAATTTGGTCTTTCTTATTGATTACTAAGAAACCTAGGTCATGACCCACTACGCAAGTCTAATTCGGATTGATAGCTTTTTTAAGGGTTCTTCTAACATGCAGGCGGACGTACGACGATCATCGGACAAATGTACCTTCCGAAGTATAAAATAAAATAATCGATTGCGACTCAACCAACCAATCATTGTGAAATTTGTCTATCTTCAACATATTAGTGATGAAAATTTGTGTTCGTTCTGTTTAAAAAGTTCACAAGTACAATATTTATAATTCCTCTGTAATCTGATATCCGTAGCACTAGTTTAAGCTAATTTCCTCATAGTTAATTTAAAAAATATCCCTATTAGGTTATGCCTTTCACTAGTTCATAGATTGTTCAATTATATTACAATAACTTGTTAAATACGGAACTAAAGTCACACCAATTCTAATTTCAAAGTTTTAAATATCCAGTTTATTAATTGCCATATCGATATTTATTACAAGAAAGTTACTTGGTCCTTAACGTTATTTTTTTAATCAAGTATATACAAGACAAAAAAAATAAGAACATTATTGCCTTGGTTTTATCAAAGTCTAATTATTTTAAATTTTAAAAATATATTATTATAGGTGTGCTTTCCATTCTCACTCTATAATAATTAAATAAAAACAACAAAACATCTACAAAAATGCCGATCATCGACCGTGAAACAGTTCAATCAACTCACAATTCAACTCTGGATGCAATTATAATTCCCCTTATTTGCGTTGTATGACCTTATGCGCAATAACCGACCCCACTATAACTCGCAAATTAATGGGCCTGGGGTCACGATCTTGAGCGATACCCAAATTGCATTTCTAATGCTTTGGGGGTAATTTATATTTGGCTCCTTGTCCGATTGCGGCATAGACTAAAAAACTTTAGCGATAGAAGTGTCAAATGTATTTTTTGACGTTTATGACAGCAAGGATTTTATTTGATGGAGCTGTAAGGTACTGTAATGTAAGGTACTGGAATGGAGACTACGTGTCAGCAAGTGCAGTAGGGTGTCAATCCAAGAGGTGGACTAACGATTTGACTGAAGCCACAGGGTTGCAGGAGGTAGACCGTACAAAGCCTGTAATTTGGAAATCGTTTAGGGATATTGATGATACTGAAATGATGGAACGCGAAAATATATAAAATCATTTTGGGATACAAAAAGCAATAGTTCTGTAAGAAATTTCTTCAGTGAACTTGATAGATTTTAATTTTTTTTCATTTATTTCAATCTATAGTCATACTTAGACATACACGAGGTAGATCTCATATAGAGGTCGTCTGCATTGGTACCTCACTCTCCTATTTCTAACGCCAAATAGCAGTGCTCGCGTAGCTATTACTATAATGTGCTCAAGATAAAAATATCTCAGATTTAATGATATTGCTCCTCAAGCCAAGCCATAAACACAAAGTAATGTGAATAAATACATCTTATATGATAAAAGAAGTTTTGTAATAACATGTAACGAACAAAATAGACAACAAAACAAAGCCAGTGGAAGTTATACGAAAGAAATTAATCAAGTTGTCTGGAACACTAGACGGAGACAGCAAAGTTTTCCGTCTCTATACCAAGGTCGGGTTATTTCAGTTTCCTTCAGCATTCCTAAGAACATTTATTTTATTACAAGAAATATACAAATAACGGAAAATGAAACTCAGTGATGAAATACCAATGAGAATATTAAACAGTCACAAAGTAACATTTTTCCTTTTTTTCTGACTGAAGGTCGATTGTCCTATTGCCTTATTGCTCGGAATTGTATTTCTAATTTCATAACAAGTGAAGTCAACAATAAAAAGAAGCATTGACGTGTCGATGGCGCAGATTGTAGTGATCCTATCTTGTACGCTAAAGGGGGTACGTGGGTTTAATACCCATTCAAGAGTGTTTGTTCAATGTATTTAAGTATTACATTTGTGATTCCTCTATTGTCTGATATCTGTAACACAAGTGATTTAAACGACTTATCTCGGAGTCAAGTCTATGTATGAGATGTTGTGTGAATTGTTGTAATTAGAATTCTTCGACAAAGTAAATGAAATTCAACCCACTTATTTTTAGGGATAATTGTTGTATAATGCTAGTAACACTAGTTTCTGCCCGCAACTTTAAAAGCGTGAAATTCTTTGTGCTATTATAACAACAAAAGGTGTTGAATTGGATCCGATGGTAGCAAAAGTTTAAAACGGTTTAATAGAGTGCGCTGAGGCGGCACGACGATTGCTTAAAATTAATTTCATATTTTATTTTTCAAGAGGTATTTTAATTGATTTGATTTTTTTATCATTATCGAATCTTCCACTATCATAAAATACCTAAAATGACTGAATACAATTGCGTCGCAATAACAACAAATGTCATCAGTAAGAAACAACGAAATTCTTATTAAATGCCATCAAATAATTGAAGCTGTAAAGCACCTTATGGTTCCAAACATTTTTAATATGTTAATCTGTTAGTTTGTTTGCACGAGTAAGTTAAGTAGTTTTTGAGTTAAATCGCACATACACACATATATTACACCTATGTGCTATCGGGGCAGAGACTATGGATCTCCACTTGTTACGATCTTGGCATACCTCATTTGCTTACCTACCTACCTTACTCGCATTAGTCCTTTCATACATGCTCGTTAATATTCCATTATTTATTGTTGTCACAAAATCATCTTTTAAGGCACATCAATCTTGTATCACACTTTTAGTTAATCTATCTCTCAAACTTACACCATACATACTTCGAAGCGCTCATATTTTAACAGCATGTATTCTACTAGCATGCTACTTCTGCCATACCCAACATTCACTCCCATATTTCAGTATTGGAACCAACATACGACATATGAACAGCCACTCGTGCATGTAAGGCTCACACACAAACACTATTACCAGCTTTCACTCTCCGTTCAATAACTTCTTTATACTTCCCATCTCTCGTAAACAATCTCGTTAAATCGTAACATACTTTTATCATTTATCTTTTCTATTTATTATATTAGTACAGATATGAATAAGAGGTAAATGTTAAAATATTATTGGATGTCTGTTTTTGTGTACATTTAATCTTTGCCCTAACCTTGAGCGGTACAGGAGTCGGGTGCGAAAAGTAGCAGATGTCGTTAACGCAATTTAGATAATCGTTTGTGTAAATAAATAGCTGACGGGCCCAACTGGGGCACATCGGACAGTATTTTACAAGATACGCGATACGATATTGGCACTTAGGTGAAGTTAAAGGTAGGATATGTATGGTGCCGGCGAGGGTACTCATTGGATTGATTTTCGGACACAAATACCCGAGTTCAGTTCAGATGATTTAAGTTGTAAGTCTTTTTAAACCGTAGGCGATCGTTTAATCACTCTTTGCTGACCACGGATTAATTGAATAAAAGTTAATGCAATTTTTTTTTATTCAATTAATATCCACAGCTCTTATATTCTAATTATATGTATATATTTGAAAATTACAGCCAATAAAAGGTTTTACATATGTAAAATTATGAACTGATTTTATTAAATACAATTTTAATCAATGGTTAATTACTTCGTGACATATTAATAACTCTAAAATAGTTTCTTTAAAAAAAACAATGATAACGCTTGAAAATGAAATATCGTTACCTTTTTAATAATAACCTTCAAAGATAACATAACATACATTTAGTAGGTATTTATTTAGAAAATAATATTTTAATCGTTTGTAGAAATGCATGTTGCATTCCAATTCCGAAAACAAAGCGTAATTTCGCGACGGAAATGCTAAATTTGACACTTGATATAGGGGGAAGAACTAGGGGGAAGAAGTGCCGGTGAGATATAAAAAGAAATTACTATTTTTCAGGTTTTTGTATCTTGAAGTACAAGGTGCACATTTAAAGTTTCACATGTTACACATATGACACGATATTTCGACACGATAATCGTATCGTGTAATATAAAGCAGGCTCATAACGACTCTCTAGTATTGGGCACTTACTTATGGGAGCCCAAGTTCGGGCGGCATCTGTTGTAATTTATAGCACTTGTAATTCTGTGAAGTTTCCGAGGTCATAATGTTCGGTCTTCGCTCAATTGTGGTTACGGTTTATTGATTTTTAATTGCGTCATATGCTATATTAGGCTATATATGCTATATATTAGGTAGTATTATAGGTTATTTGATGTCATCCGCGTGTTATTGAAAGTAGAAATTCAATTCAGAGTTTTCCTTAAAATAATAATATTCTATGAATTAACGTCAGCTACATTATATAATTCATATTTCCCAGACACGAACTCATTCTTTTTAATTCTCTGTTTTAACACTCAGCCCCAAATCATAATTGTTTGTTAAAATTTGACGCATTTACTTCGAGGACTTCGGGGATCGATAGTGAAATGGAGCAGTGATAGTTCGTGTCTCGCTTGATATTTTACAAACCTCAGTAACAAATTTTATTTGTTATAAATTCGATACAATAATAATCTCATTATTTCGTCATAATTAACATAGATGTGTAAGTACTTCCTTATTGCAATATTTTTAACATTGTACTTACTTGTTGCTTTTATATAAATATTAAGTGTTGCATAAAAAAGTAACGTAGAAACCTTGACTCGTCAATAAATTATTATTTTTCTAACGCTACAAAGCTGCTAAGTACCGCCGTGGCCCATTAACGTGTAACGCACGATCTTCTTTACAATCTTACTTACAAATGACGTCACAAACTCTTTTACTTGAGGTGGACAAATTTACTCATTAAATTTATTTGCACATTTTCGGGATCGATGGGCCCGGTAGTGTTCCTATCTGGTGCGCGATAGTAGTGGGTTCGATCCCCACCTAGAACAAACATTTATGTGATCAACATTTGTGTTTTTTGTGTGTTTGGGTGGTAAATATGTTTTAAGGTTTTAGATTTGTAATTTCTTTGCTGTCGGTAACAACACAAGTCCTTTAAGCTATAGTTAGTAGTTATTGTTAATATACAAATAAATAATGAACATTGGATTTGAACAGGGATTGTTAGGAAGACTTGCAATATCATTTTATAAATAATAAAGGGTTTTGTGTAATAGCTGTTATATTTTAAATATGTTTGGGATATTCTTTTGACTACAGATATCTTTTTAGATACTTTTATTTTCTAAAGGCAAATAAACATAAACTTATACTACTTAAGAAGTTTTATTGCAAAGTGCAGAAGTTTTTATGAGCAATTCTAAATTCAACTTAAGTAAATGTATACTTATAATGCTCTAAGAAAAATAATAAAAATGGCTCTAATAATGATTGCAACAGCGGTCCTGCCCACTCGAACTCCTCGGTTTCTCTCTTTCCCTTTTATTACACTTTATACAGTGTCAAATTGTTCGTGCTGTACCCTAATTAAAAAGTTGGCGCAACTCTCGCTTTAATCGAAACGCCGAAACTGTACAAAACCTCCACTTAATAAGTTTTCCGAAAAACTCCGAGTGAAGAAAGTGGAGTTTCATTTTTTTTCCCGAAGAGCAATCTATTAAGGGCGCGATAAACGCGGGCCGCGTTAAAATAAATTGATTTTATTCAAATTTCTATTAAGGCGCGGCTCTGTGTTTCTTGAGATTGCTACGGGCCCAGTCTTGTTTGCAAAGATGTTGGAAGTGTTTTGGATGAGCGGAAACATGTACATTGCATTTTGTTTAGCCAATGCTTCTCACGTTTTGGCACGTTGGATTTAACACGTTTGTTAAAAAAATTATAATAATAATTCTCACAACATCTCATACATTGAACTGACTCAATGGTAAGACACTTAAAGTACTTGTGTTACGGAAGTCTGACAACATAGGATTCTCAAATATACTACTCAAATACATATTTTTAACACCCAGACACAGGAAAAACAAAAATATCAACGTATAAATATTTGTCCTGGGTGGGGATCGAACCTGCGACACTTCAAGCTCAATAACTATTATGCAAATAACACGATAATTCTGTTACGTGTCTCTGTTATCGTACGTATGTGGTGCCGTGAGATACCGGCAGTTGAATAGTACCTTCTGTACCAGGTGTTGTAAGAAGCAATTAAGGTACCAGAGCCGATAGATGGCGGTATATCCAACCGAGTCAGTATTGCTGAAATGCACAGGTTGGGGATGGTCAACAGCATTCCCGTCGCGAAAGCTACGCTCTGCGATTGCGCACTACCATCTACCACCACGCTTACCATGCGCGGCAATTATGGGCACAATTCCTCCTTCTTTGGGGAGGCCTATGTCCAGCTGTGCACTTTCAATGGCTGTAATAATGATGATGATGTCTTTATTAATAATATCTATAATAATCTGGACTTAGTTAAAAGATTTGCCGAAAGGTACCCGTAACGTGAAGAGCCAAAAAGGTAAAAAAGACACGTTGTATCCTATAGTGATTATAAAAATGCCGTATCCGTTAATCCGGCTTTCTCAACTCCCCGCCAGTCTCCATTCGTAGCTTGTAATTGAAAAGTTTGCCAACGCAGAGATGTAAAGTGATTTATAAGACAGACGGACAGACGGACTGCGACCTTTTTATACAGAATCTTGTTACAATGGATCGCTACAGTTCGGAGTATTGTGAATTCATCAGGGATTGTTGTGTAACTTGCAAATTACTTGTATGTCTGCTTTGAAGATGGCTAATGAAATTTTACTTGTCTTTTTTCGTTTCGTGTCAGTGTTTGAGAATGTTTTTTTGAGTTGCTTCAATGGCGTTTCAACATAGAATTCTTTTATTTACCATTTTTCATATTCGTAGCAGTGATATAAATGCGTAAGCTATTTTGTCTGTCCGTATTTAATCTTTTACTTTGACGGGCCCGATGACGCGATTTCCATCCAGAGAAAATATTTTTTATGATCCTATTTGTGTTTGGTTATGAAATTTATGTAGTTAAGTAGTATGTTTGTGATTCCTCCCACCATAAAACAAGTGCATTAAGCGACTTACCAGCTTTACTTACTTGGAGCCGGGATTTGAGATGTTTTGGGGAATTATTATTAATATTTACTATCAGACATAAACCATAGCATGAACTTCAACGTCTCTTCCACTATATATAAAAATAATATAAATAATAATTAAATAACCAATATATAAATGCTGTTTTTTTGTGTAAAAATCTTTTAGAAAATCCAAATATTGTAATCAATTTTATTGTAGATTAGATGTTAATTTATTGTAATAAATTTTGTTGTACACTAGATTATATAAATTGGTAAAGATATTATTAGTAAAGCTAGCTAGTAGTTTGTTCTTACATATTTCTGTGCCCTTGCAGGGTGTCACATGAAACTCTATTGTATATTGTATTTTTTCCACCATGTTCATGTAATGTGAAATAAAAATTAATTTGAATTTGAACCAGTTTATTTTTTATTGCGGCTCGAAATCATGGAAAGCATCCAGGAACCTTTTCGCAGTCTGTAGAATCTACATGCCGGCCTTTAGCTAGTCATTTTGAATACCGGTGGATGTATTCGTGCCTGAGTTAGGTAGGCTAGAACTTGGTTGTAATGTATTTTCTCAATATTAAATACGTAGATTAATTTGAAATGAAAACATGATAAAATTGTCCTACAAAAGCTGTTCATCTCAGCCCACTCGAAGACATTTGGCCATACAAATATGCAAGTATGCTGACGCTTTTTCTTGTCTTGTAGAACAAGAAAAAGACGTAGCCTCTTATAACACCTGGCACAGATGAAGGTACCATTCTATTCTACCGGTAACTGACGACAAAGAATACCCCTATTTAATACAGTTAAAGACCTGTGTTTAGTGTCTGTGGTTGATAAAAAAATACATATATATTTTTTATTATGCCATGTGAAAGTCACACTAGATACTTTCGTAAGAACTAAATTTTTGGAAGGTTTCATTCCAAGAATAAGGAAATAGAAACCAAACATTAATGACTCACAAGATAAGTATTCTTAATTTGTTATTATCAACACAAAGCTCTAAATTATTTATATATTTACATCTATACTGATATTATAAAGCTGAAGAGATTGTTTGTTTGAACGCGCAAATCTAAAGAACTACTGGTCCGACTTTAAGAATTATTTCAGTGTTGAAGAGTCCAATTACCGGAAAAGACTGCTATATCCCTCAAAATTACCATTCACACGGACGACACTATTAAGATTAAATTTTTTGGCATACAAATTCGGAAGTCTCTCGGTACTTACATTTATAAGTTTTGTCATATGATATATGTATGCCTTCCAACGGGATTTTCAATCGAATAGAATGCGAGATCTCGGGATTCTACTGAGAACCGTAATCCACTTTATATGTGGATGCCATTTACTGCATTTGCCAATGCGTAGATTCTAACAAATCAGCTATGTGACCAGACCGGTCGTTGCCAATTAAACTTACAAATTTACTAGGTTATGTCAGTAACGATGTTTTCTCTAAATAAGATCACTAGCTCTGCCCACAACTTCGTGCGCAATGGAATTTTTGCGTAGCATATATTTTAAAGGGCAACACTTCCCTTCGACATTATTTTGCGTAGCTTTAACAGCTTCAGGTCAACAGGTTATTACCGAATAAATGCTAGGACTTTAATAACAGAAAAAGTGAAGTGTCTTTGTAAAGTGATTAATGCGGGCGGTGATTTTAATTTTGTAATCATGAAATTATCTGTGTCAGATGACTTTTATGAGTCCTTGGATCATCAAGGTCGTCTGTATTATGTTTAAATATGCTTAAAGTCACTTCCTTATCGGAAATATTAGTGTTATTATTATTACTTATATGATTATTATTTGTGAAAAAAAGTGCTTGTGGGCCATGAGGTCCTTGAGGTTTCAGAAGTATCCATCCAAAACAGTGTAACTCGTATGCACAGGGTTGGGATGGGTAGCAGCGTTTCCGATTGCGATTGCCAACACGATTGCACAGCGCAGTAATTATGTTCAAAATTTCTTCTTTCTTGGGGAGGTCTACATCGAACAGTGGACTTCTAATGGCTAGCATGATGATGATGATAATTAGTTAGTTGATATATAATTTTTTATGTTATCCTTTTGTCAGCATGTAAAATATCGTAGAATACTATAGTAAACAACGTTTTAGCAACCTTCATCATCTTTATTATTATCACTATCATCATCATCATCATAGCAGCCGTAAAACGTTTACTAATAGATTTAGGTTTTCCCAAAATAGGGAGAATTATGCTCAAAATTACCTCGCTGAGCAGGTGTGGTGTTGTTTCGCTACTGCCCATTTATACCCCCCTTGGATGCTACTGCCCATCCCAACTCTTATACAATTCAGCTACACTATACCGTTATCATTCTGTCCCGGTACCTCAGCTGCTTACGACACCACACTATACCACTTTGCCAGTACCCCGCAGTTACCTACCTTACAATATCTGAAAATCGCTTAGTTTCAGATTATTCTGAAACTGTTTCATCACTTTGGTAAATTAAGAGGCCTCTTATAGCCAACTTTTTGCATATTCGAATGGCGCGAGTTCAAAACTTTTCAAATAAATCATAACTCTCTTGCTTTATTAAAACAATTTACACGGTAAATTGAGCCCAGAAGCTATTTCAAAGGTCAGGATCAAGGTTCAGAGGGCACTTATACGTGCCTTCGTTTCTGTGTTAGAACCAGCAATCGCTCCCTCACGACTGGCTGACAGGTAGTAAAATACTGTCATGGAAAACACCACATATGTATAAGAATATAAACAGCAATGACAAAGAGATCCTCATATAGAAGGTCTTCTGTATTGGTACCTTACTTTCACTAATTTCTGCCGCCAAGTAGCGGTGTTTGCATTGGTGTATTCTGGTTTAAAGGGGGCAAGAACAGCTAAATTATTGGGTAATCTGACATAATATATTTAAGACACATGGTTGGCAATGATCTGGTGATATCCTTGTGCTATTAAAAGCTTCTACATGTACATAGCCTCATAAATAAAACACTATTTCAAATTGCTAGAAGCTATAAAGACAAAGAAGATTGTGTAAAGTTGGGCCTAGTTGAGTTAGGGCTCAGAAACTTGGCTCTATTTGAAAATATATAAATAACTAGCAGCGACCCGCGGTTTCACTCGAGTACTTCCCGTTTCAGTGCGAAAAATAAATAATAACAGTTGCCTAAGTTACTCCTTGTGATATAACCGAGGTATAGCGCTGAGGTATAGCGAGGTATATCTGTTAAAATTAGTCCAGTAGTTATGGGGTTTATCTCAAACATTCAGACAAAAAAAATTGAAAAAAAATTACTGTACATTTTTTAATCATCATCATCATATCAGCCATTAGAAGTCCACTACTACACATAGGCCTCTCCAAGAAAGTAGGATATTTGCCCATAATTGCCCCGCTGGGCAAGCGTGTTGACAATCACAGAGCGCAGCTTTTACGACAGGGATGCTGCTGCCCATTTGCATTTGAGTTGCACAGCTTTGGATGGATATACCGCCATCTGTCGGTTCTGGTACCTTAAGCGCCTCTTAAGACACCTGGTAGAGAGGGAGGGGTTATTTTATTTTGGTGCCGGTACCTCACGGCTGTTGCCGGTATCTCACGGATGTATACTTTTTAATACATATTTAAAAAAGCAGTTTGACATTTATATTTAATTTATCATTAGCAGCACCCCGCGGTTTCATCCGCATTAAATAGAAGAACTTTGCCCCCCTCCCTTTTACTCCTTGATTGATTGATTTGATTAATATACTTGATTAATATATATATATCAACGGTGTCATTTTACCGCAATATTTGTCAAGAAAAACATAATAAAGTTAACAATTTGATTCACAAAACTAAAAAACAAAAGAATTCAGACTGGGTTCTATGGCGGTGCGTAGTTTCGATCTACGGACCTCTGGGTTGCTTACCCAGCACGCTACCACTGCGCCACACCGCGGGTATTATACCTGACAAAATTATGAATCCCTATATAACTTTAAGTCAACAATTTAGATGTAATAAATATATACCCAATGCACATTAAAACTTATGTTGTTGTGCTTTGAATTACAATTGAATGTGTGAATATAAAATAATTCGTCACCAAACATATTTCGCGTGATAATAACGAACTTTTCTCCTTTATTAGAAATTAACTTTATTAGAAAATAATGAAGAATTACATTTTGTATACAGTTAGGCTATGATTCTTATTCATTATAATATACAAAAAGAGGGTACTGATGATATGCCCATGCTTAAATTTTACAAGTTACCCGCCACAATCCCGCCGACTTAATCGGGGAAGCTACGTAACGTCATACACTAAGCATTTGCCAGTGGAAAGTAAGTTCTAATTCTGCGACATAAAGTGGAGGTCCATTGGGAGTCCACTGCTGGACATAGGCGTCTCCAAGAAAGGGGGAGCTTTGTCCATAATTGCCGAGCTGGGCAAGCGTGTCACCTCACACCCCACACTGCCGGTACCTCACGGCAAAGCTATACTTATCATTATATTCAGGAAAAATATAAACTATATTACACTGGTTTATAAACCTATTATTTTATAGTTTATTTTAAATCACAAACAAATATCCATACACCTATACATTCTTACAAACTTTCGCTTTCAAAATATTATGGTCTGGGCATCATTATAAATGGCGCAGCGTTCAACGGTGTCATTTTACCGCAATATTTGTCAAGAAAAACATAATAAAGTTTACAATTTGATTCACAAAACTAAAAAACAAAAGAATTCAGACTGGGTTCTATGGCGGTGCGTAGTTTCGATCTACGGACCTCTGGGTTGCTTACCCAGCACGCTACCACTGCGCCACACCGCGGGTATCTTAACTGACAAAATTATGAATCCCTATATAACTTTAAGTCAACAACTTAGATGTAATAAATATATACCCAATGCACATTAAAACCTGTGTTGTTGTGCTTTGGATTACAATTGAATGTGTAAATATAAAATACTTCATCGCTAAACATATTTCGCGTGATAATAACGAACTTTCCTCCTTTAATTGAAAAGAACTTCTGACTACATATTACATAAGAAAACAAAATACTTGTAAATTTTTGCAAAATTATCATTTATATTGCGAGATATAAATGAGGATTTTGCATGTTATTTTGTATAGATGTGAAATAATCTTGTGTTCGGATTAATAGATTTCCCTTTTCCCGTCCGTTCTTCGAGATGTTTATTTAACCTACTGTATCGGCACAGATAACAAGTCGCAACATAGTGTTATTGTATATGTATTTATTCAATTCAAACCAAAACCAACAAACATTAAGCTGCCCTAGACTTTGTCGGAGTGTAATAGTGTCTTTGGGTACCATACTTCGCCAGTATAGCAGATGTTCCGCCATCTTTCTGGTACCTCAGTCGCCTTTTACGACATTTGATACAGAGGTTCTTCTATTCTACTCTTTAGCTACCGCACGGCTTATGAAATAGAAATACTTTATTAGAAAATAATGGAGAATTACATTTTGTATACAGTTAGGCTATGATTCTTATTCATTATGACATACAAAAAAAGGGTACTGATGATATGCCCATGGTTAAATTTTACAAGTTACCCGCCACAATCTCACCGACTTAATCGGGGAAGCTGCGCAACATCATACACTAAGCATTTGCCAGTGGAAAGTAAGTTCTAATTCTGCGACATAAAGCGGAGGTCCAGTGCATAAGAGGGGAGAAAGTGGCATGGCAGTTTGCTACTACTAAAAGTATAAACAAAATTTTTTGTTCAATTTTACTTTTGTACATTTATATAATTATTATATTTATTATTAATATATATATTTTTTAACAACTTATTTTTCTTGTATGTAAATAATATCGCCATCATGCCCATAATTGCTGCGCTGGGCAAGCGTGTTGGCAATCGCAGAGTGCAGCTTTCGCGACAAGGATGCTGCTGCTCATCCCCGCCCTGTGCATTTTAACTGCATTGCATTTCGGTTGGATATACCGCTATTTGTCGGTTTCGGTACCTGAGTCGCCTCTTAGGACGCCTGGTGCAGTGGGAGGTACTGTTCTACAAAATGGAGGTAATATTCTACGATTTAAAATTTTTATACATTCTATATATGTATAAGGGGAATTTTGAATTAAATTTATCCTACTTTTATTGAACACGTTATGTAATTTATAGGGGTAATATAATCTTATACACATATCTGTACTAATAGTTATAAATTTAATTAGCTTTTATAAAAGTAATTTATAATTTAACAACCTTGAAGAGATTTTCAGTTTAATCATATGAAAGTGATTTTAGCATACTAGTCGCCACGTGTTTACAATTATAATAGTTTAGTGGATATATGTCAGTAGTTTTATTTATCCTGTTATTGAGGAAAGG
Source organism: Heortia vitessoides (assembly GCA_020976665.1). Classification (NCBI taxonomy): domain Eukaryota; kingdom Metazoa; phylum Arthropoda; class Insecta; order Lepidoptera; family Crambidae; genus Heortia; species Heortia vitessoides. Next base: position 2,505,547 of record JACJUM010003174.1, read on the forward strand.
ACCCATGTAGTAAATGAATCGAATTATATAATAGTATTCATTTTAGTATTCGGGTAAACATTTTTTTCCTATGTGTAAATATTTGCGTTGCAACAATTTTTTTTTACGTCGTACTAGAATGCTCTGGAGTACTGAAGTTATAAAACAGTGGTTGGAACCCTATACGGTTTCAAAGACTTGACTTTATGTTATATGCCCTTTTGATCTTGAGCATATTTATTTTGTTTGCACCACCCCAAGCTATTAAATAATATAGAATTACTGAGCCATATCAAAGTGTATTGTTTTAATAATTACAACATCTGCAATATAACGAATAAATAAATAAAAATATTCCTACAATATTTAAATGATAATAAAAGTAATAAATACTTTATTGTAAAACAAAACTAAAGCAATCATTAAGTACAATGGGCGGCCTTATCGCAAATAACGATTTCTTCAAAGCAACTATAGGATGGAAAGTTTGAATAAAACTGAGAGGTTGTACGATGTGTAAATAAGATAGATAGGAAAATATATGAATATATTAAATATACATAATCTAAATAGAGTTTATATAAGGGGTTGTAATTATTTTTTATTTATTTATTTAACTTTATTGCACAAAATGTTACAAAATGTACAAATGGCGGACTTAATGCCAGGTGGCATTGTCTCCCAGTCAACCATTACACAAAACAGAAAAAAAATATATATATATATATAGTGGTGAAGGCAATATATATACAAAATAAATAAACGTGGCATACATATTTGTATAAATAAACGCAATAAATGCATATGATATAAAAAATATATATATACATAAAATAACGTACATCAGAAGTAGGGTTATAAAGTCAGAGAAGCAGCATCAGTAAATAAAGTACGGAGACAGCGTTTCAGGATAAATTTGTTTGGGGATTGCTTAATATTCAACGGATAATTATATATAACTATAATGATAGAAAGTGATTTTTCAACAACCGTTTAAACACAGGCAGGGACTGCGTGCATCTAATATTAAGCGGGAGTGCATTCCACAAATGAAAAGTTTGAGGCATAAAAGACTTATTAAAAAACGTTTAAAAAGGCATTTTAACTAAAAGGCTATCTGATGAACTGAAATATATCTCGTGGTTGTCACCTACGAATAAAGGAAGTGGTTAAAAAAAATTGTGTTACAGACATCAGACAACAGAAGGATTACAAATAGATTACTTAAATATATATATTAAACACCCAGTCAAAGTACACAAGCTTTCACGTACAAGACAGGATCACTACCATCTCAATATACAGAAAATATTTATATATGTACATTAGTTTCCAAACCCTTTCACTACTCACTGTGTGGCTTCCAGGTGAGTGTTTCATCAAGCAACTCGCCAAGGTACTTTATTGTTTCTACTCCCTCAAGTTTGACACCAGGTTCGGCACGGTAAAAAATATGATCTAATATCATAAATTGAAACCACGAATTTATGTTATTAGATTAGATATTTAAACAACATCTATTTAGAACAAATATAAAACGGCTTTCCTGTTGCGTTCGTTAATTAATTATGGAAGTAAAAAAAAAATGAGGATGGCGAAATCCTTGGTGTGAAGGAATTACTCTCTACGGCCTGTTGCTTCGGCCTTGGTAATGATTTATCGCGCCGCTTGTAATACATTTGTTGCTATTCATCATACAAGTGTAGGGCGACCACTGCGGCATATTTCAAAATGATTTCGTATATGTATTTAATTTTTTTTATAAGTCCAGGTCCAGACTATTGAGTATACAGTCCACGTGATAGACACCGCAGCTTAAAGACGCTCGTAATACAACAAGGATATCAATAGCGCGTGGTAAAGCCGGTACCGGCAGAGTAGAATAGTATCTCCCTCTGCACAAGGTGTCGTAAGCGGCAACTAAGATACTGGAACCGACAGATGGCGGTATATACATTCGAAATAGTGTAGCGCAGAAAGGAGATCGTTAGCAGCATCCCCTTCATGAAATCTGCGTTCTGCGATTGCCAACACGCTTGCCCAGCGCGGCAATTATGGGCTAAATTCCCCCTTTCTTAGGGAGGCTTATGTCCTTGTAACCTTGTGACATTAAGGTATTATGTCACATTATCCAGTAACTTCTCTGCCACTCTCACCCTTCAAACCGGAACACAGTAACGACACAGTTATTTGGCGATAGAAATAGGTGAGGTACCAAAGTAGAATTTTTTTGTATGAGGTCTACCTCATGTAATATGAGATAAGTCTTATAAAAGCTTTTGATTTCACAACATCTGATACCAACATCGGCACACAGATCAAATGTGAGAAAGATAATGAAATGATTAGGTTTTGTGACAAAATATCTTCAAGTCTGGATGTTGGTGACCTGAGACTGATACGTACGTCTATACGCTACAGTACCGTTTTGCCAATTAAAAAATAATAGTAAAGATTCACTTAAATGAACGCTCAAAGTATTTCATTAATAAATTACTTTAAAAGATTTTCTGAGAAGGAGTCAAATCATCTTAAATATATGTTAAAAAACATTTTACAATTACATACTCAACATTCCATACAACGACCAGGCTCTAAGAAAATTTGTTGAAAGCACATGTGTTAAAGTAAAAAAAGAATCACAAATATTATACTTCAATACCAATTTAACGACCAGACATCGAGCAAACATAAATATTCTTCATATATTTGTTTGTCTCGGGTGGGGATCAAACCCACAACCCCAACCACACAAGATAGGATCACAATCATCTGCGCTAACGGGTCCATCAATGTCTATCCTTTTAGAGATCTAAGTATTGTTTACAGTTTAGGAAAGCTTATCCTACGCATAATTTTAAAAAAACTTGAATGTGGCTTAAAATCGATTCAGTAGTTCAAAAGTTTATCTCTGACAAACAAAATGACACGAAATTAAGATAAGTATATACATATATTCTTCATTGATATCCCGTAAAACACCTTGTAGTTGCACACCGTACTTTTTCTACGCCTTTAATTAATATTAATTACACATTATTGTGGTGATTAATGGCGATGCCAATTAGTGTGGCGATCAATTGTGATTGCTATTGTTTCGGCAATAGCTTACAAATTAATCATATTGTTCATATTAACGCATACTCTATTTAAATATTGAATCGCGTCTAATTATTAATTAAGACGTTCAATACTACATTTATAATAAAACGCTTAATAACAGTGTAATGTTCCTTTATTTTTACTAATTATTGAGACTTGTTATCTTCTTTGTGACATATTTTGTTTATTTCGACAGCAAGTGACTTGCTCTCATACATTAACCTGACTCCGTGGGAAGTCGCTTGAAGCTCTTGTGTTACGGATGCCAGAAAACTAAGGAATCATAAATATACTACTTTTATGCACATATTTAACACCTAGAAACAGAAGAAACATAAATATTATCACTTAAATATTGCTTATAACTGGGTGGAAATCGAACCCACAACCTTTGGGTGCACAAGCCAGGATCACTACCGTCTGCGCCGGGATTCTTATTAAAGAATTTTACACGGTAGGAGTGGTTAGCAACATGCTAACCACTCCATGCATGTTTTGTCATGAATGCATGTCATGCATGCTAACAGCTGCAGACTTTTTCAGTTAACTGTATTTTTTATACATATTGCATGCGTCCCATCGGGGGCCGACACTATGGTTTTCTACTTGTTACGATCTTGGTATACTACTCTCGCTTTCCATGCTCGCATTAGTCCTTTCATACACGCTCGTTAATTCTTGGTACTTTTGACCTGGATCTTCTGTAATACCGCTTCTACCTGGCTAAGGTATGTTCGCCTAGGCCGTCCTATTATTTTTATTCAGTTCTCATTTGCCTATACTTCCAAAAGTATCTGTCATCAGTGGGTAGTAGAACATGGGGAGGGGGGGGGGGGGTAAATGCAATTCTACCGGCGGCTAAAAGTTGAAACGGCATATACCTTTGCCGCACCGCAACGGCATATATCTGTTAACTATAAGACAATTCACTTGTATTTGACGGTCCCGATGCCGCAGATGGTGGTGGTCCTATTATGAACGCCGAAGATTTGATCCCCACTCAGGATAAATATTTATATATATTTAAGTATTATGCTTGTTATTCCTCTGTTGTCTGATGTTCGTAACACAAGTGCTGTAAGAGATGTATCTCGGATTCAGGTCAATATATGAGATGTTGAGTAAATATCTAAAAAAAAACTAACTTACGCTAGGTACCTACGGTAGAATTTTAGCGCAATAAATGAGTATTTTTTGCAAAATTTCACTTACAAAACTAAAATATACTCACATCGATTTAAGTTATATTAAGTCCAAGACGGCTGCATAAATTCAATTATTTTTCTAAAATTTAATTTAATATTGCTATCAGCCACGATGTGATGTCAAAAAACCTTTTTTTAAATAGTAACTTATTAAGTTATCGCAGCTTAAAGGCGTTCGTATTATAGGAAGGATAGCTATCTCTAGCGTATTACCCATTTTGTGACTTAAATATACAATACCTAGAAATCTCATTGCCTCTCTCTCTTACCTGCGTGTGATATTGCTGTCAGTTGTTTGTTTATTTTTGTGTACAAAAAAAGTACAGTATATTAGTAGTTGCTAAGAGATATCATCATTCATTTTTTTTGAACACGTCAAAATCACGTCACGTATCAATGTAAGCGTCACTACAGTGTACAGACGCTCGTATCATCACAAGGATATCACTAGCGCGTTGCCCACCTTGTGGCTCAAAGATAATATAGCATATTACCTAGTAGTTTAGTTGCTTGTCACCCTTTTGTCAACTATTTTGCGGTAGAAATAAGTGAGGGTGAGGTACCAATGCACGCGACCTTTGTATGACTACCTCATGTAAAACTTTTAAGCAAACTAATATGACTTAAGCTGGTGGAAGCCATAGTTTTTTACCTGAAACTTAGTGGTATTATGAATATTTTAATATAAAATAATATATTTATATATAAGCCGTATGTCATAGCACAGATAATCAATGAAAACTATTTTTTTTAATAAATATTATGCGGATTTCTTGCTCCCAAACATATGAAGTATTTTTTTTCTATTTATTTTTAGATCTACATTTAAAAAGAAGCTGAACTAATGTATTTATGAGAGATAAAATTAAGTATATTTTTTCCTATTTCATCATCATCACTACAGGACATAGGCCTCCACAAGTAATTTACAATACGACCGGTTGTATGCGGCCCGTGTCCAGCGCGATCCTGCAGTTTTAGTCAGATCGTCTGTTCATCTTGCTGCTCTTGCTGGTATTTATCTATTTATTTATCTTTATTCATATTTTACTATTAAATTAAATGGCTAGTCTAATGGTGATAGCCGCAAAGAATTAATTTCTGCCAAAATTAGCTCACGCGAGATTTACATTACCTACAATTTTCACGAACAAATTTCTCCAATGGAAGTATAATGATTGAAACGTCTTACCTTGGTAATAATTGTACCTTAATTTGCTTGGAAGATATTTTTGCGTGATCAAATAATTGGGCTCTGCAAAACGCAGTAATAAGAAGGTAAATAACGCTAGAGAAATGTGGAATGTTTTCTGAGGGATATAATTATATTTCGCGCTGGTAAATGTATATATTTACTCGTGTATTTTATAAACACAATTTTGGTTGAGCTCCGCTGTTAATATACCGACTTGGTTATTCTATCGAATATATTTATGAAAAATTGGTTTGGAGAGGCCGTTTTTTGTAATTTTTTATGGGATAAACTGTTTGTTTTGTAGCCGTGAGGTACCGGCAAAATAGAATAGTACTTCCCCCTGTACAAGGTGTCGTAAGAGACGATTAAGGTATCAGAACCGCTAGATGGCGGTATATCCATCGCGTCCAGCGCGACAATCATGGACACCATACCCTTTTTCTTGGGGAGGCCTATGTCCAACAGTGGACTTTTAATGGCTGGTATGATGAAACTGTTTGTTGCATAGTTAATTAGACATCGTTCACTTATTAGTTATCATTTAGTATAAATAAATGAATGAATGAATATTCGGAATGTATGTGCGCACATAACTTCAGCACAAGTGTACTAAATTTCGTATAAATTTATTAAATTCGTATGTAATTGTCTCTCCCTATATATCTGAATGGATCTCTTACACATAAAATAGTGATTATTTTCTTTAAAATAACATTGAAACGGCGCATTAAAAAGCCGTGTTATTTTGCAATTCAAAGAATATAACATTGGAATTGATAATATATAGTGTCTTGTTATCTTTTCAAAATGTATCGTGAATATATTTATGTATTCATGAATTCTAATATGCTAACACCTGTACAAAAAAAACGAGACACGAAAGAATATAAAATTTTCGTGTCACGTCTTTTTTATTCGGGTTAAACATCTAAACTAGAGAACCGATTCGATCCAAATTGATAGATAGTATAGCTTATATCTCAATTTATAGTCGCAATATATTTTTCATGATTAACATGTAAGAATACTTAAGATAGGAAAACGTCTGTCGTTTGAATATAAATAAAAAAAACTAGCGAGATTTTTTATTTAACAAATGAATCACCGGATGAGAGATACTCAATGATGACCCGCGAAACGCGGTGGCGGGGGTTCGCGGGTTCAGAGCGAGACCGAAGGCATCACTGGAGGCCTCTGAGTCCTTGAACATATGGAGATAAAGTATAGATTATATCACTCTGCTACTAAAAGAGTAATTGAAGAAAGTTTAGTTATTTTTCCGACCACGCAAAAATACAAATATTGTTTACATATTTTAAGTCTAGGTAGGCTATCTCTATTTTGTTGGAAATATACTATAACCTACATTATTTAAGTAATGTAGGTTATAGTATATTTCCAACAAATAATCATGTTTTCTATCAATAAAAAAAATCCAAAGAAGATTTTGGAGCCAATTTATTACAATCTCATTTTTTATTAGTTTTTATCCAAGCGTCACTGCAGCCTATAGACACTCGTAATATCACAATGATATCACTAGCGTGTTGCCAACCTTGTGATTTGATAATATTATATCACATTACCAGGTAATTTCACTGCTTCTCTTTCCCTTTGAACCGGAGCACAGCAATGCTACACTGCTATTTACGTAACTACATCATGCCTGTGTCCCACTGGAGTAGGCAGAGACTATAGATATCCACTTGCTACGATCTTGGAATACCTGTCTTGCTTCTCTTACTCGTATTGCAGTAGTTTCATAGATACTCGGTTAATCTTGGTACTTCTGACCTGGCCCTTCTTTAATACCTCTTTTACCTTCTTTCAGGGTCGTCTTATACCAACTCTTCTTTTAATTTCCGTTCTGTATATTTGTGCAGTCATTCTACTTTCAACCATCCTTTCTACATATCCAAACTACATCAACATTCCTTTTTATTATTGTCAGAACATCATCCTTTACAACTCATTAATCTCTTATCACACTATCATTTAATCTATCTCCTAAACTGACGCCATGGCACCAATGCCGATTAGTAAAAGATCTACCTTAAAAAAAAACTTTAGTGTTTACAACATTATGGTATTAATATTTTCACTGCCTTTCTCGCCCTTCCAGAACATATAAATAAAAGCAGTGCAGTTTGTGGTGTGCCGGACTTACCCCAGTAGATCGCGATTATAGATATTTTTGGCGAGTTAGATGTTTTAGCAGACTATCAGTGAGCTACGGGTAGAGTAGAATAGTACTTCCCCCCGTACCAGTTGTTGCAAGAGGCGACTAAAGTACCAGAATCGACAGATGGCGGTATATCCACCCAAAACCGTGTAGATCAAGGTGGGGATGGGCAGCGATATCCTCGTTCCAAAAGCTGCACGCTAACACGCTTGCCTAGCGCGGTAATTATGGGTGAAATTCCCCCTCTCTTGGGGAGGCCTATGTCCAGCAATGGACTTCCAATGGCTGTAACGATAAAGATGTTTTGTTCGCTCGCCTCACGTGTTTAGTCATCGCTGCCACAGGAGCCAGACCTCGTCGAACATTGGCAAATGACACGGGACTATGACGAGGGCCTCCGTGGGCAACTATTTTCCTTTATACTGTAAAAACTTAATCTGTATCTAATCGGGAGCTGAGATAAAATATCAAGAGGTGTTTTTAAGTCAAACATTGCGTGCTGTATATGGAAAACAGTTACTGTTAACAGTGAACCTTTTGATTGCATATTATAATTTTTCAGGTCATTCAGCGTTCAACATTTAGCTGTAGGCCGTGCAGTGACATCATTATGGTAATTAATAATAATAAATTAGAATGAAGATGGTTCAATCCTGGATAAATAATTTATTTAAAACCTGGAAAAAAATTAAGTAAAAGAAAACTTTACTACGTTTATTGAATAAACATTTGTCAGGCCTGATATACTAGATGGTAGTAATTCTATCTTGTGCGCTAAAGGTCGTTGTGGGTTCGATACCCAGCATAAGTATTCATATAATTAATTGTTGTGTTTGTTCTGTTTTTGGGTGTTAAGTGTTATATTTGAGAATCCTCTATTGTCTGATGTCCGTAATACAGTGTGTTAAGCGACTTCTCACGGAGTCTGGTCAATGTGTGAGAAGGTGTGTGTGAATTTTTTTGACCTGGTGTAATCTATGTAGACGATATCGCATTTGGGGTTCTAACATTCTGGATTACTCCGAATTAAACCTTGGTGTTATTATTACCACAAATGAGGGAGTTCCTGTGGTCCATGGACAGATAACGATCGCATCAGTCATCTTTCTGAAGTATGAGATGTGCTGTAAGTGAAGAGTTCAGCTTATTTACATACATCAGCAACTTAGCATTGAAAAGGTATAGCGGTACATCGCATCGTGTTCGCCTTGATCGCCTCGCTCGCCCCTGGTCGCAAGCCTTATTCATGTAACAGTTACACAGTTGTTAGGAATGTGACATGGGTTGTGACGAGGGCCGTCATTTGTACGCCATATTGGCCGAGACTCAAACCCGGTACCCGCTGATGATATATGGATGTAACACATGCCCGACCAAAACGTGAGTTTATATTTTGGGACACGGGACTTTTTTGGTTTTTGCTCGTTTGTTTTTTTCTTTATGTGTATATATATTCTTTCTGAAATTTTATATAACAAAATTTATGTCATCATATCAGAAATGGGATATCACTGTTGAACATAGGCTTTAACAAGAAGACCTTTGCGTTGTATTGAGAAATAGTGCAGATTTTTCAGCACACACGTCTGCATTGGAAAAAATTCGACAAGGCTGCTAAGATCTCGGTAGTACAACTGCACTGCATTCGCCGGGTATGGCCAAGATGCAAATTCGAGTTCCGTGTAAATGCCGAGACTTGTTAAAGGTAAATTCACACATCTCATACATTGACCTGACTTCGTGGTATCAGGCAATAAGAAATAACAAATATAATACTTAAATATTTGTTTTTAACACCCAAACACAGATATCGTCATATAAATATTGGTCTGGGGTGGGATCGAGCCCACGACCCTTGACAAATACCATAGGATCACTACTATCTGCGCCATCGGGTCCGTCATGTTGATTTCTTTCTTGTAAATAATATTAAATTAGCAGTCACATTAGCCGTAAGAGGACTATTAGACATAGGCCTTCCCCATAATATTAAGGCCTTAAGGACGGGGGTTAGCGTGGTTATAATGACTCTGCTACACGGTTTTTTTTATTAGACCAAATCGACAAACAAGCATACAGTCCGCGTGATAGTAAGCTGCGGGTGAAAATGGGTAAAGGTAAGGTTTCATCATCATAATCATCATGTCAGCAAATGGAAGTCCACAGCTGGACATAGGCCTCCCGGTGAATGGGAGTATATTGCCCATAATTACCGCGCTAGGCTAGCGTACTGGCAATCGCAAAACGCAGCTTTTGCAACGGAGATGCTGCTGCCGACCCCTGCCTAGTGTCTCAGTCGCCACTTATGACACCTGGTACATGGGAAGGTACTCTACTTTACCGGTACCTCACAGCCGCTTGTGTCAGGTTAACTTCATGTACGTGCTTTGCGACGTAGATTTTCTGCAAGTCCTCGCCCTGTTATAATGGAATTACTTTATGGACAGACGATATGACTTGCTGAACGATTGCGCTGAACGCAGGCCGCATACAACTAGCACTTTTAGTACTCTATGTCTTATCGCTGATATGATGATGATAAAGTAAGTATACCAGGTAGATCTGTCGGTTTCAGGTCCTCAGCCGTCTCTTACGACACCTGGTATTTAGTTTTTAACAGCAGTATATAAACATGATACAGTATTTTTAAAATGACCTTTAATTATTTAATAAATATAGAGATCTAATAGATTAATATCGCGTACCCCAAGGCAAAACTATTAATTAATGAAAATAATAAAAATAAAAAATATATATTTGCTTTGTTCGATAGCTAAATTGGTTTATAAGCAGAAATAGATTTTGTTTTATGTCAATTCATGAAAATCAAGCACATAATTTTATTTAGAATTTCGTTTTAAAGCTTTGTAGTAACTTTCATATACATTTTGCAAAAATCTTTTTTTCACATAAAAAAATGTATTTCCAGTAATGGGTAGTGTTTTATTATTATGTTAAAGGTTTTCTCGATTTAAAATTGTACGTATATGTGATTTATGGGCAATGTTCGTCTGCATCGGTACCTCATTCACCTATTTCTACCGCAAAATTATAGCGCTCGCATTGCCAAGTTCCGGTTTTAAGGGTGAGAGAAGCAGTGAAGTTACTGGGTTACGTGACATATTATCTTCAAGTCACAAGGTTGGCGACGCGCTATTGATATCTATGTGATATTGCGAGCGTCTATAGCTTGCGGTGACAATTACTATTAAGCTGAAGATATACTTGTTTTGTCGAAAAAAAAATATAGAAACATCTATATTTTTTTGTATGTGATTTGTATTAAGTAAACTGTTGTTAAAGTTACGGTAATGATTGAATGAAAAACTGGCAAATGAAAGAATATACTAGAGCAAAACTAAAGGTATATATTCAAGTAGTCAATTTATGAAAATGCATAATAAATAAAAATATACGAAGTATTTAAAATAATACTACGCTTGCATCGGTTACAGAACTTATGATAGGCACCTCTTCGGAAAACTTTGAAAGCGAAACGTTTGAAAAATACTCCCCCATTCAATCGCAGCCCAAGGGTCGACTCGAGCCGAAATAAGATCGAACCACTCCGACGGTGGAGGGTTTTCCCGCGACTCCTCGATGGCACTCAGTGCCCCTACCTGAATATTCCTCTCGCAAGCCGCTTTGATGAATGAGTCTGTATGTTTTGTAATGTTTCTTTTTCATATACTTTACGCTATTACGTCTTACACATAAATTGATACATTGGTCGTCACGCCACACGCAGAAAATCTAATGCTGGGTATAGGCCTCCCCAAAAAATGAAAAATTTTGCCTATAATTGCCGCGCTGGACTAGCGTGTTGGCAATCACAGAGCGTAGCTTTTGAGACGGATATGCCGCGGACCAACCGTTAGTATATACTGGATATAGCTGGTATATTGGAGGTATCTACTGCCGTCTGTCGGTTTTGGTACCTTAGTCACCTCTTACAACACCTGGCACAGGGGGAGGTACTATTCTACTCCGCCTATTATATGTATGTAATCTTGATGATCGCTTCGGTGGCTTCACAGCTGCGCTCGTATCGAGATCTGCTGCGTTGGGACTTCGCGCCACACTCGAGAGAGCAGAAACCCTCCCTTTAGACAAAGAATATTTATATACCGGGCGACCTTGTACTATAGTAACAATTAAAAATATAGTTCTGTAACTGTATAGCCTAGAGGATTAGCAGGTTACACTAGCACTGGGTCATAAAACCTACAACCAATGGTGGACGGAGCCGCAAGATTCTAGACCGCGCACCGGAAAAAGTATCATAGGACGACTTATCTTAGGGTATGGATCGCGTTGCGTACACGCCTCATTCAATCCGTCCAATATAAATTCATTCAGACACTCTTATGTCCAGCAGTAGATATTCTACAGGTGATATGATGATGATGATGATGAGTGATATAAATTTAATAGACTATAGATAAATTTAACATGAGCAAACCTCCTCTGATTAATAATATTTGACAGCAATAAGCTATAACTATATAGAAATCGTGATTCATAATACAGGTATTCAAGTGAAAAAAACCCTCCAAACATTTTCAACTTAGCAAGGAACAAAATTATGAAAATATACCGAAGTTTCAACAAGGTTGGACTCAAAGCAAGCACGACGTATTTGCGTTGGAAAAAAAAACAACATTAAAACGCGCTAATTAACTTAAAATGTAACCTGTCAGCGGTAACCTACTTTCAACTAATATTCCCAACATACAAATTCCAATACACTACAAAATAAGACCTTAATATCACCGCTAAAAGTCTATTTCAACGTGCAACTACACCCAATAAGTATTCACAAGCGTTTAGCGTAAAAACGAAACTTAACCCTTGCACGTGAGAGGTTGAATTTTGCTTTTAGCTTTAATGTTTTTACGCTCTTTTTCGTTATTCACTTGTATTACTTAATTTTAAAGGATCTATAAAGAGAGGTTTATGTCCAACTATAATACGTGTTGTAAAGTTCATTTGGGGAGTCAAAACGCGGTACCTTCATTTTTATATGGTTTGGATCAATTAAGGCAACAGATTAAGGTTAAGGTTTTTGCGTGGTTGTGTATGATTCCCTTCTTTCCCTTCTGATCATTTTCTAACCCTTCCAAATTTAAAAAGCTATTGTTCGACTTCTCTATCCGTTCAGTTCTGTTTACAAAGAATCTATGAGGTATGCAGTACAAGAATATTGCTGAAACTGACATCAGAGAATTTCAGTATCATCATCATATCAGCCATTGGAAGTCCTCGGTTGGACGTAAGCCTCCCTGAGAAAGGGGGTATGTTGTCCATAATTACCGCGTTCGGCAAGCGTGTTGATAATCACGACGGGGACGGGGAGATATCAAAACGAAATAAATGCTAGAGGCATTTAATGCCACTTTATGTCACTATCTCTCAATACCAGACAGAACTGCTTTTTTCTCTTCATCAGGTATGTCGTATGAGGCATGATTCACCCGGAATAGTGGGTTCAACAGGGCGGAGGTGGGTAACAACATTCGACAGGTCCGATGGAGCAGATGGTAGTGGTCCTATCTTGTGCGCCAGGAGTCATGGGTTCAATTTCCACCCAAAGCAAATATAAATGTATTAATATTTGTGTTTGTTCTGTGTCTGGGGGTTAATACATATATTAAAGTAGTATATTTGTGATGTTGAAGGAATTCATAATTATTACTATTATCTATATTCTGTAATATCAGGGGATGGTCTACAGCTTATAGGTTGATGCTGATGATGGCAATTATCATTAATTATTTTATTTTAACGAATCTATATAATTTTCTCAATCATAACATCTATTAACTCCGCCTTCCAGAAGTACGATGCAAATTAAATGGAAACCATAGAAACTAATTAAAAATTCATGCGCAAACAAACTCCAAACCTACTTGCCACTTACTCGAACCTTAATGACGCCGACATAGTACCAACTTTTTCATCCTGCATGAATATGGACGCCTTTGTACACCCCGCTCCCTTCATCCCGTTCACTACTCCAAAGCCACTCCAGTATCACCGACCTTATACCGTCTACTTAGAGTTCAAAAGCCTCGGCAGAATTGCGCCAAGTCCCTTTATTTATATTTTATGTTATTTTTACACGCAGCCGTCCTTTTCAACTGCGCCTATTCAGGCGAAGTGTGTCTAAAGAAATTCTTTCTAATTGAATCTTCATTATTTCGTGAAAGGATGTTGAGTTGGTTTAAAATTTTCCAGGATTTCAGTTAAGGAACGTGTCTACATTTGGGGCAACGAAGGGCGATAAAGAAACGAATTTGTTTGACTGTCAATAAAAATGTTTTTTATAAAATTGTGTCATTATTTGATAAAATGATTTGTGCTGAAAGAACATGTATTAAGATGCGTGAAATTATTTAAATATAGATATTATATTTAGAGAAACACCAATTTTTCTTTTTAAACATGCAATTTGCGCACCTCGTCAATATAAAAGAAAAAGCAAATATAATGATTACAATACAAGTTGTAAGATAAACTATCAACAGAGAATATTATTGTATACTATTTATTTTAATTCATCATCATTATGAAGCCGTGCGGTACCAGAAGAGTGGAATAGTACCTCCCTCTGTACCAAGGCGACTAAGGTATAAGAACCGACAGATGGCGGTATATCCATTCGAAACAGTGTAGCTCGAATGCTCAGGGTGGGAATAAGCAGCAGAATCCCAGACGCGAAAGCTGAATACTGCGCGGCAATAATGGGCAAATTCTTCTTTCTTGCTGCCAGCAGTCGTCTACTGATAGATATAGGCTTGTCCAAGAACGGGAGAATTTAGTCCACAAATGCCGCGCTGGACGGGCGTCGTATCAATCATGCAGCACACTTCATGACTGCAATACTACAACCCATACCCGTCCTGTTGCATTTGATCTATTGTATTGGGTAGATATACAACCATCGGTCGGTTCCAGTATTTCAGTCGCCTCTTACCAATCGGTCCAAAGGGAGGTACGTGTTATTTTAATCTCCAAGTATGGCGCGTGGTCCCATCAAATTAGATCTCGCCACAAGCGCAACCTTGAACCCAGCCGATGAATCAACGTTCAACGAAAGTACATAGCTACAGCGAGGATCCGCAATTTCACCTGCGTCGTTCGAGTTTCCGGAAAAATCCTGTTTCAAAAAATTTATGCAACGATAATGTAGCTCTCTCATATGTGAGTAATTTTTAATGTCATATGTATTAGCTTTTCAATTAATTTCTTACAGATAAACAAAATACAAATTTTGCTTTGAAATCCCATTTTTTAAATATAATATAGCCAATATTCTTATAGTGAAATTGTTTCTTAAAACGGTTGTATTCAGTCATAATAAACAATAGTTATCAGAACCAATCTGTACATACCCACTCTATGCATTTGAGCTGAGTTGTTGGATTACTGATGTTACGGTGCCATTTCTTATACCACCTTGTACACAGGGGAAACACTAGTCTACTTTGCTGGTGCCTGAAGGCTATTTGACACTTGACGATTTTTTTATAATTAATTAATTGAAGCGCTACAGTATTGTATATTTTTCGTCTACACATACATAAATTGACGCATATTTCTTTAATTGTTAAACATACACTTATCTGCAATAGTTCACACAGGCCAGTTCTATCAAATACTATCTCTATTCGATTTATCAAATATTGAAAGATGTAAAGAAACTGAAAAGGTTTTAAAACGCGAGGAAAACTAAAACCAACAAAGAGGCCATATTAAACAGTGGAGTTGGCGAAATCGCTCAAGTCAGACCACTGACCCAATTTAAAAAGCACACTAAAATCAAGTCGTTAGAAATTAAATTGCCAAGTGGAGTACACAAAAGTAGGGAATCTAAATGAGCTGAATTGTTAAAAAGTGAGTTGAGAATAGACCGCACCGTTCGAAGGAAACTCGAAGAACAGTATTCATTTTAGTGCTGTGATCAGAATATGCTGGAAATGTCACAATAGTGCACCCCAAATCCAGGATTTAGAAGGATAATGATAGTTCTAGAAAATACACGACGACTTCCAATAATAATTAATAAATCCACACAACATTTCATACATTGGCCTAACTCCAAGATATTAGTTTTAAACACTCATGCTACGGACATAGGATTACTGATGGATATTAAATATGAGAGGTGAAGATGGTAGTGATTGTATCTTGTGCGTCAAAGGTCGTGGGTTTGATACCCATCCAGACAGATATATGATGAATATTTTTATTTGTTGTCTGCGTGTTTTTTATGTATATTTAAGTAATATATCTAACGGGTTGCGTAATGAACTTGCAGTTAACTTAGTTTTAAGACTCGTCTGGTGCCGGCAGACTAGTTTAAGATGGTAATATAATGTTCTATATGTTACATGACTTTTATGACCCCTTCGGTCATCAGGGTCGTCTGTATTACATATAAAATTGCATAATGTTATTATTATGCTGTGTGTAGTGCTTGTAATGTATCTGTATGTAAATGTAAACCTGTCAGTAAAAAACCTGGTTAAAAGAAAACCTGTCAGTAAAAAAACCTAATTAAAAGAAAACCTGTCAGTAAAATTTAACGTGTGTAAGTACAATTATTCTTTTAACCCATTTAGTCGAATTAAATAAATTACCTTCTGCCAGTCTAATAAATTACAGATTGTTTTATTGGAGGCAAAGGTAATGTAATGATTGCTATTTATACAACATTTTAACGCGGTTTATCTTGCTTCTTGCTTACCGCAAGAGAAATACCAACAAAGAATTTAAAAAATAAAACAACGCGTTCTATTACGAACAGGTAGATATTATAAAATAGAAAGACTTCTCCCAGACTATGGAGGTATTTTAGAAGTATTTTTCTGACCATGACTTTTTATATTACATGAGAATTAATATGAATAATGTATAAAAAAGCTATATGCTACTACGCTAGCGTGCTAGTTGATACATATTGCCGGTGTAAGAGAATTAGTACTTGTAATGTGTATGTATGCAAAGTCAGTCAAATATACTTTAATAAAGTATATTTCGAACGATATTTAAAGCAAATGACAAATGACAAAAGCTAATGCTAAGTACTTCATATTTCTGAATTGGAACTGTTCTATTTATCATATTTGACAATTTAATATATACTTAAATACATGACGAGCACAGATATTGGACAACAAAGGAATCACAAATATACTACTTAATACATAGTGTCTGAGACTCAATCTTAGATGGGAATCGAATCTTTGGCGCACAAGATGGCAGACTACCATATGCTGCATCAGGTGTGTCGAACGTTTTTAGTAGCTGTCTAACGTTAAATGTTGGACGTATGCCCCAAGAAAGGGGGATATTGCCAATAACTGCAGCTTCGTGACAGGAACACCGCTGCTTAAACCAGCCCATGTTGCCTTTGAGCTACACTTTCTTGGATGGATATACCGCCATCTGTTGGTTCCGGTACCTCAGTCGCCTTTTACGA